>JAXCEX010000123.1:0-78422 GCA_038382965.1 Ceratocystis huliohia | reverse complement strand
CCCCCCCCCCCCCCCCCCCCTGATTCTCCTCTCTTTGACCTGGTCGCCTTTTACATTATAGACTGCGGCTGAACCAAGGAATAGCTATAAAGGAGCGGATTTATTGTCCTTTTTGTTTTCTTTCCTCTTTCCTCTTTTTTCCTATTATGATGGGATATGCAGTCGGCATGTCTGCTATTTGTCTTGTTTGTTCTCGTAAGGCGTTTTTTCGCTTCTTGTATTGTTGGCTGGTTTGCATACATGTTTATATGCCTATGATGGGTGTTGCTCATTCTTATGCCCTTGGTGTTGATTGTTGTATTTTCAAGGATGAATAAGAATTGGCGACGACAGGAAGTGCCGTGTTATGCTGTTACTGAAATTGTTGCATACTGTATCGTCATTATTATCCTATTATTCCTTCGACGAAGACCCCCACAGGATGCACAGTACTCACGATGGCCTGACCACGGCTATGGACAGTGGATACTCTTTTCTTTTTTTCTTTTTTCTTTCCATCTTGTCCTCAATTTTCCTTTTTATTTATAAGTCTACCGTGGTGACATGGACCCTCGTCACGGGCCTTCATGGTGCGGTTGCTGCAGCGGAAACTTGCTCAAATGTTCTCGATGCCGTTGTGAAAGGAGGGGTCGAGCAAGTGCTGAGTAAAGCTTGGCAAGGAGAAGGAAGAGCAGGTGCCAAGTCCTCGACAAGAAGACTAGAGAAACGGGCGATGTTGGAGGTTTACATTAGCTGTTGATCAGGTGGTATTTCATGTTGGCATATGCGAGTACTTGAGTGCGAGGTGCTCTCTTGGTCCTGCCTTGATCTTGGCTGGGTTATCACGATGTGGTGTTCTCCCGTGAGCTTTCGAGGCCTAGATAGATTTCTCTGCTCCTTTTGCGATAAGTGACTCACTTGCCTTGCCTGCAATGAGCTTGCTGCTGCCAGTGAGCTTGGCCTTAGCGGAGGAGAAAAGAGACAGAATAAAGAGGGAAGATGACGGCCACATAGACATCTGGACTGGGACATGTAGACGGCACTTGCAAATGCACTTGTAGATGCAAATACCAACACCCACACAGCTGTACACATGCAAGCATATAGTGCAGCATACGTTGGTCATCCCGTCTGTATTCATCTTCATCGAGTCTAGGCGGCTGCCCTCCCAGAGCTTCAGCTAGTTTACTGGTGGGTTTTCCCTTGCTTCTCCGGCGCCTTGGCACGAAGTTTAATGAGAACAAAAGAGAAGAAAAAAAGGACATGAATCGGGATGGAACAAGGGCCTCACTCTTATTTGCTCCTGATGAGCAAGTTTTACCTGGCTAGTGCGTCTCGTGCTCTATTCGCACACACACATGCGGACATAATAACATGAACACAATGCCAGATAGAAAAAAGGGCTAACAATCAGCACAAGGGCCACATGAAGGCCCCGATAGCCGTTTCCAGACCGTCAAGGTTGCTGGGCGTTCTTGGGTCGTAGTTGTAATAGTGATGGTGGGAGGAGCGAAAGGGCTGTTGAGCAGGTTTGCGAGCGTGACAAGATGGCCGCGCCCGTTGCTCGTGTATATAAGAGGAGAGGCCCGCTGAAATCGGAATCGGAAATGGAAAGATCATCTGCAGTCGTTTATCTTGTTGACGATCATTTCTTTTGAGTAGAGTTTTGTTTTGTCGACCTGTGTTCCTAGAGCTCTTCGGCCTTGCATTCCGTCGCCCGTCCCTGCCGTTTCATCATCACCCTGTTTCTTTGCCCGACACTCCCCACGGTTTAGACTGCTCTTTCCACCATGTTCCCCGGCGCTCCCAATCTTGATGCCCGGTATGTTGCCGAATCTGCCGCCCACGTGATGAAGGAAGCCTGCTCCGCCTGTACTGCTAGCAAGCAGGCCGAGGAGATGGCCATGACCATGGATTCGTCAAACTCAACCATGGCCATGGACATGGGTGCTACTTGCAAGATAAACGTAAGAAACATGTCTTGTTGCTGTCTTTTTCCTTCCTTTGCTTTCGGACAATCCAAATCTAACCTTTCTTTCTTCCCTGCCATTTAGATGTTGTGGAACTGGTACACTATCGACGCCTGTTTCCTGGCCGAGTCCTGGCACATAACCTCCAAGGGAATGTTTGCCGGGTCCTGCATTGGCGTTGTGTTGATGGTTGTTATGCTCGAGTTCCTGCGCCGCTCGTCCAAGGAGTTTGACCGCTGGTTGATTGCTCAGCACATCGCTGCTTATACGGGCGGTGCCGCAGCTATCGGTCCCGCTGGGGTTGGTGCCCGTGCGGCTTCTGCTACGTCGGAAGGTGCCGGCAGTGACAAAGCCGGCATGGCCTGTGGAGCTTCTACTCCTGCCGCTGCTGCTGCCGCCGCTGCCGTTGCCTCCCAGCCCGCAGTACCCCCGTTCCGCCCCAATGTCTGGCAACAGGCTACAAGAGCGTTGCTGCACGTGATGCAGTTTGCGCTGGCGTACATCATCATGTTGTAAGTTCTCCTTTGCCAGTATAGAGTGTCTGGGTTATTCTAGGGTAAAAACGAGCGCGTGCGTGGTTTCTGACCTCTCTGTTACAGGCTTGCCATGTACTTCAACGGCTACATAATCATCTGTATCTTTATCGGCGCGTTTATCGGAGCTTTCATCTTCCACTGGGAGACCATCAACGTTGGGTGAGTTTTAGTCCAATAGAAAAGCCTGTGCTGCGTCCATATAGGCTTGCCTACTAACCCAAGGTCTCTTGATATATCTAGTTCGTCTGGCGAAGCAACAAGTGCTGCCAAAGAGCCTACTGTGTGCTGCGGTTAAGAGACCGCCTGCACTCTGTTACTGGAAAGGAACAAGTGTTCAGCGGTCTATGCCCTATACATACAGGCAGGGCATGATCGCTTTAATCCTCTTACACAGTCTTTTGTCTCCCCGACGTTACACGGGCTACACAAGAGTTGTAAGGCAAAAAAGCTACGGCGATGGAGAGATGGCCAAACATCAGTGTTTTGTTATTGTGGTTAATAGCCTAATTTTTAGTTACAACATACATAGTTAATAGGAGCTTGAGAATGGCTGATTGGAGCCGAGCGGTGCTACTGAGCAGAAATACTTTCTTTGTGCGAGTGTAACGGTGCTATGTAGCTGTAACTATGTACGTATCTATGTATGTGTGTATTGTACTCCAGTGCTTTGCAATGATTCTAGTAACTGTGATGCCTAGTTGCGAGTAGCTACACTGAGACCTGCTTTTGGTGCGCCTTTTATCCCCCTCTTCCCCTCCTTTACTTCCACCATATTATTACTGACATTATATTTCATCATGTGAACCTCCCTAAATCCAGCCCTTCATGTGTGGCCTTTGCCTTTGTGCTACTGCTTGGCGGCTGAGTAAATTCAAGTCCCACCACCCGCTCACCGCCTCTAGTACTGTCTTACGCTTCGACCTCCAGCGTCCCGACACAGCAGACACAGCAGAAATAGGCGTTACTGGAGTCTCGGGGGGCACCGGTAGCCGCTCACTGTTTGGATCCCTGCTGTTTGGAACTCCGTGAGTCCGTGATGCTGCCTCTCTCAGTTGGTTGAGAAGTGGAGATAGTGGTGATACCGGCTCTGCAGCAGTCGGGTCATCGTCTCCATCCCTGTAGAAGCTGCTGATGCGGTACTGACTGTTTGGTGCAGCAGCCAACATCCCAAGAGTGAGCTTCTTGGTTCCGCCGCCCGTTACTCGCTGTTGCAACTGCGCACGAATCTCGGACGTAGGCGGCGGCGGGTACCATGGACGCAAATGTGGCGTGTTTGATGGGTTGGCAGCAGGCAAAGGTGGTACGTGTGTACGCAGGTGGGCTGGCACTGGAGGCATAGGCGGGATGATCAGTGAGCTTAGGGCTGGCTGCTGTTGGCTGATAGCTCGGGATCCAAGAGCCTTTGTGGGTAGATGCGGGTATATGGAGGGGGGGTAGGCAGCAGTGGTAGCAGCAGTAGCACCAGTGGCAGTAGTAGAAGTAGTCTTTTTGGCTCCGATGGCCTCCCCTGTAGTGGATTTGGGCTTAGCCGCAAACCCACCGGCGAATTCCTACGCGCCAGCTTCTAGGTCTGTGCTGTAGCCAGTCCGGCCACTTAGAGATAACTTGAGGTTGTGCATGGCAGGCTGGGGGTGTAGCAGCTGGGTAGTTGATGCCCTAGATTGGCGCCAGAGCAATAGCTGGGCCAAAAACGAGACGGCAAACAAAATACACATGGTGATGGTCAGGGCCCAGAGCGCCTTGAGAGAGGCGCAGGTAGACTTGCTAGCCGAGGCATACAGCGAGTAGCTCAAGGTTGCTTTTGAGCTGGTCTCGCTTTCGGTTCCAGAGGCAGAGGAAGCTGTTGCATGGGATGGCGCGGCATATGACGATATTGAGGCTCGATCTTTGCTGAGGCTGGAGCAGGAGACGCTGGAGAGAGGGTTTCCCTGAACTGCCGCCACTACTATCAATGCCACGAAAACGGCAAAGTCCCCGCCAGCACTGGCCAGTAAAGGCAGAAAGCTCTTTCTGTAGAGAAGGGCCGTGGCAGCAACGTGGACTATGGATATACATGTCTGAATGGAGTTAGTATTGGTTGGAGGATATACCTGCTTTAAACGGAGCATGAGAGCATGAGCGTCAGTGTGACCTACCACTACTAGCGTTGCTGTGAGTATAAGTGGCGGGGTATATTCTGCACTGTAGATGTCCGACATATGGGTCGCTGAGAGGCTGATGACAGAGACAGAGATAAGAAACTGGAGGAGACGGGCGGTGACGAAAGTAGAGGTAAGCGTAGACATGGTTACTAGAGTATAAGAGGATAAAGAGAAGGTAGGCAAAGGAGATATGTGAATGTTTAAAAGGTATGGCGAGTATTCTATGCCATATAGAGAAAAGAAAACAGGGAAGCCAGTTCCGAGATAGAAGAAGAGCAAAGGACAAGAAAAGAAAACAAGAGTTGGCAGGACCCGCTGTCAAGGGCAAGTACAACGCACACGATACACTAGATAACGAAGGGGAAGTGGTTAATATATGCGAGTGCCTGTTTTCCCCCTTTCATTCTTCTCTGATCGGCGTCAGCTAGTCCTCTTATACGCCGGCTCGATTCTCGGGCCTGCCCATGCTGATCCTAAGCTGTCTGTCTTGTCTCCCTAGCGCCATGTCACCCGAGCCCATCTGCATGGTTTGCGTAGCACGGGTGGCTGAGGAGCGATTCTTCAAGCTATTCGCTGCCAAGTACAGCGTTCTATCTCTTTCTTCCTCCATGTCCGGGTCTCGTGGGCTGTCTATCGCTGGTTTGTTGCCGTTTAGTCTCACAAGTTCTAGTTCCTTCGAAAGGACGACCCTTGTAGCATCTCATACATTTAGCCGCAGCAGGCTGCCCTGCTGTTGCTGTCCCCGTTCTGCGTGTTGCGCTTGCGGCTTAGCCCAGGGTCTTTCATTTTGTTTCTTTTTTTGGGGTTGGATACCAAGAGAGGAGGGAGAAGGGGCAAAAGAAAAATAGAGAAAGAAAGCAACCATCGTGGCTTTCGATCTGCCTTAGCCGCCCGTGGCTCGTAAGTTACACAAGCCTTTTATCGGACGCCTGCAGCTACAGCGCATGTAAAACCTTGCAGAGGTCTGAAAATCCCCTGTCGAAGCTTCTATAAATACACCCATGCCTAGCAGGCCAGCTCCCTGTATTCCTTCGATTGGGTGCTGCTTGATTGGCCGGCGTGTGAGTTGTAGTGATACAGGCGGATAGCGTGCTTGTTCGTCTTGGCTGGCTGGGAGGACTTTCAGCACAGCGAAGAGTCTCGTTAAGGCAGTGTGTTTCATCGTTCAACCCATCGTATTGAAGCACTTCGCTTTTCCTTCTTCTTTTTGCATCTATCTCGGTTGTTCTCGCTGCCGATTCCCGAGGCGTCTATCGAAACAGGCATGGCACCCTCCGCCAATAGGCATCTTCCATCTCCACTCCCATCTACGTATGCCTGGGTAGCTCGTGTATATTCACGCAATTAACTTGCATGTCATAGCTAGTATGATCACATGTTCTTTCACGCAATCACATCACTAGCAGTCATTAACAACAAAAGAAGCCTCCATTTCTCTGTTCAAACTCGCGCAAGCACAGCATAAACTGAGAAGCTAGTGAAAAAAAAAAGGAACCCAGTCTTATACCAACACCTCCATTTGTATCACGTGCAGACACTTGCACAAGCACACGCACACGCACACACACACATACGCACACACACACACACATGCACACGCATATACACACATACATATCCAAACATGTGTACACATGCATGACAGCATAACAGGACAGTAGATAGGGATAGGGCCTGTCCCCTTCTCATGACCCGGCTAGCTTAGCCTAGTAGATCAGCCAAGTCGTTGCTCGCGCTTCCACCCTGAGGCTTCGCTGCTGCTGGCGCCAACGTCGATGATCCGCCAGCACTGCCAGTCGCACCCCAGATCCCTGCGCTGCTCTTTTCCTTGGCCAGCTGGCCCATTGAAGGTCCAGCCTGTGTCTGGGCAGGCTTCTTGGCCAAGCTCGAGCTGGCTTGCGACCACAGCGCTCCAAAGGCGTCACCACCGCCACTCGAGGCTGCTGTCGTGGCAGGCTTGGTGCCACCCGTGTTCATCGCAGGCATCACGCTTCCCATGCCCATGCTTGAGGGGGCCGTTGACGTGCGTGCAGCGCTAGGAACGGATTGTACCGAAGAAAAGTAGTTGGGGCCGCTGGATCCAACCATAGGAGCAGCAGTGGCAGGAGCAACATTTGGTGCGGCAGCAGTTACAGATGAAGGCGGCAATCCAAATGACGAATAGTTAGCTGCAGGAGTGCCCGTCAAGGAAGGGGCCGGGGAAATCGATGCCATAGCCATCATGTTGCTAAGATTAGCTTGGTGCGGGGCCGATACTGGCTTAGGCGCAGCAATAGGGGCTACCGCACCAGGGCCTGATCCCGAGGGAGCTTGGGTTGCCGGGGTGGCTGACTGAAAGTCATCAAACTCATCGTCGTCTTCAGCAGCAGGCGCAGCGGCCGTAGCAGTGGCGGGAGCAGGAGCCGCAGCAGGGGTGGCAATAGGGTCATCAAACGAAAACAAATCCACCTCCGGTGCCTTTTGTGCCTTTTCTGGCTTAGGTGCCGTCTCGCGATGCTTAGCTGACGACCGCTCTTTCTTTGCGCGCGACGAAGTGCCTCTCGATGCTGATGCAGAGGAGCTCCCGTTACCATCAAACTCATCATACTCTTCAAACTTGTCGCGTCGTGAGCTAGTGTAGTCGTTGGTCTGGCCACCAAAGCCGCCGCCATCACCGTATACACCGCCCGAGTATCCACCATAGGTGTCAGAGCTGCCGCCGGCGTGGGCGGACTCGCTGCCAAAGCCTCCATATCTGCCACCCCCTCCGCTGGAAAAGTCGCTGCTAAATCCAGCGCCGCCCTCCACTCCGATGTACTTGTTCTTCGAGACACGCGCCTTTTTGCGTTCCGCACGAATACGGTCAACATCACCCAGGAGTTCAGTAAGTTCCTTGGCACGGTTGCGCACGTTGATTCCTTGGTCTTTTCCGTTTTGATCAATGAAATGGAACTGGCGAAGCATTTTCAACAGCGTAAGGTGGTTGCGGGCATCATCAATTACGCGCTCCGAGCCGTGCTTTATAAGAAATTCGAGAAGCTGAAGAGCCTTGTAGATTTGGCGCCACTCCTCTGCCGTCTTTTCGGTGAATCGTCTGTAGATCATAGGCATAATTTCGTTGAGAGTTTGGCTACACATAGGGGTCAGCGGCTTGCTTTGCTTGTAGGGTCGAGTAGTGCGGGAGGAGCAAGGTACGTCGAGAAAAGAAAGCCTGTCAGTAGAACTTGACCCTGCGATCCATGCTGCAACCGATAATAAAGGAGGGAGGGGGGGCATGTATATGAATGGACTAAGTAGGCGTACTAGTTGAATGTGCCATTGGCAATCTCTTGCATTAGAGTTGAAGACGCACCCCAAGGCTCGTTATTTGTTGCCTCGCGAACCTACAACTCAATCTGTTAGCGTCGCCGCTCAATCACACAAAGGGCAATTGTCAAGTGGGCTTGTATCAAAGCAGTCTGCTTACCTTGGATTCCATCTCCGTAAAGTTCATCACCGCTATTAATGGCACGATTGGCTTCCAGTCAGTAGCGCATTCCACTTCAACCCAGACATCCACCCCGTTGGTCTGCCTGCCAATGGGCCACCCTCTAGTATCAAGCAAAGCTCACCATTTTGAACCTTACGGACGCCGGCCTTGATATCATACAATGTCAAGTTGGCGACCGAGTCTTTGAGAGTATTGAAGTCCATTGTAGCGATATGCTATTTCTTTCGCGTCGTTGGCGGATTTCCTCGATGCGGTGCGATAATGTATGGGTGTGTGTGGATGTAGTAGAATTGGGCAGTATTGCTGGCCTTATCTCTTGCTCAACAAAGACGACCTGATTCTTGCAGAGGAGCTGTGAAAGATGCGCAAAATGCACGTTGCAAGATAAAACAGAACAAGGTAGTGATCTGAAAGAATAATATTCTACGAGTTCAAGGCTTGATTCGAACAACTGCTTGCTCTAGATGGGATGCGGTCTTTAGATGGAGAGACCACCACAATAGAAGCCAAAATGTCCTGGCGACTAACCCCCCAACCCTAAGTAGGCACTATTCTATTATAGTAAGGCTACCAAGTTCTAGACCCACTTCATGCTGCAAAAGTAAAGGCCGAGTAACTTGGCCTTGGCCAGGCTCAATGTTATGGAGAAACATGAAAACCGGATCAAGTTACCCAGTATTGTTTCAAAGTTATGAACGATATGAATTAGATACATATCGTGTATGTCCCACGAAGGCCGAGCACTGTAGTTGACATAGTGACTGAAGCTTGGGGACGCTCTGCCAACTGCCAAAGCATGCCACCAGTCATGTGATGTGCCAAATTGACCCTAACCCTGGACAGAACTCCGTATCTTGGCAGAGAGATCTAGACTTATCCGCCTAGATTTGGAAGGAAACACGACGGGTAGGGCTACAGAGCCTGAGGGGACTACCTTTTGCTGTTATGTAGGCGGACTCAAGCAGGCTCCTTTGTAGTTGAAGACTTGATTATAAACACTGCTAATGCTCTTCTATGCGACTGACTTCATGCTTTAGAGTTCATGCTAGTTGGTGCGAACTGGACTCCGCATCCTATTCAACAGCATAATTTCAGAGCAATCTCAGATGCAAAAGGCTTTCAGTTTGAGCGAGCGCGCCCAGGAAAATCTCGCTATAGCCTAGGGCCATTTTATCATGCTTCGAAATATTGTTGTAGAAGAAGACATTGCCAGTCATGACGCTAGGAACATGAACGAGGCTGGATGAGGATGGACGTTGGCAAGAGCGGACTTATTGCTGGAAGAAGCAGGAGAAATCAGTGGCTTGGCGTACTAGCAAAGGGCCTGTTGCTGTTGTTGAAGGGATCTCTGCTTCTGTGCAGCTCGTGCCTGTGTTTCTGATCCTGTCAAGTGGACGGCATGAGCCATTGACACTAAATGCCCTCTCTTTCGAACAACATGGTAATATCTGCAGTTGGTTCTGGATGCTTCAATGATCTATTAAGCTCTAATTGGTCACGGCGCTTCAAGCATCATCTAGAACAGGGTGTTATTGGCGTGAGGCGGCTGTTGATACTTGATGGGCATGAAAGCTACTACACCTGCCAGTATCTGCTACTGTGATGGGCACAGTGCTATCTTGTTCGCCCTTCTTCTATCTCTTGAGTATACGTTTCGGCCTTTACATTTTGTCGTCTTCTAGCCCTCTAAAATTACCGTGTAAAAGCTCTTGATATCCTAGTGAGTGACGGTCTATTTGATGTATCACGGATAGGCTTTCTATCTATTATTGAAGTAATGCGGCAGAAGGTGCTCAAGAGAAGCGCAACTACCTCTGAACATTCAAGAAGAAATCAACACCTCTTTGTTCGACCCTCTACCTGTCGCACCACGACTTGGGAGTGTACGCCGGCACCGGCTCATGAGACTGGTGGTATTTCATTCTCTTCCCCAAACCAGGCCCCACAAAGTAAGAGGCTGCTCTTCAAGGCTGCCAAACGCTTTGGAAGAGACGTTCTAGACGGCCTAGCTGCGGATCTGGATGTAACGCATGAAGTTCAGAAATTCATCAAAGGCTCCTTAATCGTTGTGGCAGAGGACCTATAGATGAAGCTTCGTTGGGATTGGACTAGATATGTGGACAGGCACTATGGTGAACTTCCCCCCGCAATAATAGAGTTAAAACAGCAAAGTAACACAACTCTAGCAAGGTGCCCTGGAGTTGACAGACAGGTTGATAGTAGGATGTAGAGGGCCAACGGGCAGTTGGTGATGCTCATCAAGTATCATGGTAATTGTGTGGCGCATTATTCCCCAAACGAATGGGGGTGGGTGCATTATGGGCTTATGAGCACTACTAATAACCCATCAGTATGAACAAAGTTTTGGCCTGGCTGAGATAAAAAGTCCTGGACGCCCGCATGTAATATTAGTATGTAATTTGTAAAATGCGGCCAATATAACTCAACTCCTCTTTGCTTCTTTGCCAAGTTGATGGAGTGAGCTGTTTTTATTTACTGTGTGTCTGCTTGCGGACGGCCTGATTCAGTGCACAGTGCATTACAGTACGTGGGACAAGGCATAAGGAAGTTGAATGCCTGATAATTTGGGCCGCAAAGCAAAACGGCCCGCCCACTGAAAATATTGGTGAAAAATCGAGATTTCAATTGTGCAGCCTCGTATGATTTGCTTGAACTCTCAACGCCAGCCTCGAGTTGACACGGTACCTGTTTTACTCTCTCGCCTACTATTCAGTGTGTGTATACGCCGCTTTCTCTAATTGTCAAGGTGAGTGACCGCCAAAATCTCCCACATCACAATGGTTGCCCCTTCGGCTTGGCAGGGGAGCGGCGAGCAAATAGGCTGCGCTGTGCTGCGAGTGGCTATGGCTGGCTATATCGAGAGGGGAGGAGACAGTCTGCTTCTTGGTCACGCTCTATGCTATCCATCTGTTTTGTCTTTGGAATTCGTCTGGCCTTGCTTGAAATTGACTGCTTGTAATACAATCAGTGAGAGGGGAAACAGCAATCAAGCTGGGACCAAGCTAGAACTAGGTCTTAGTTGATGAAATTGATTTTCATCTCGCCTTGCCTTGCTGTTTTGTGCCCTGTGTGGCTTCTAGATGCTTGGACGTCTCCCAAGGCTAATATGGACATGGTGCTGGATTGCTCCCACTGAATGGACGCAAGAATTGCTACATGAGCAACATTGCTCTGCAGCTAACTTGCCGACCGATCTGTATCCAGTACCTCCGAGTGGTTCTAGATGGCGTTTCAAGGCCCTGTGTTGGGGTATTACCAGAGTACTAGGTACTTGGACAAGCTGCAAGCTGCTACGCACCAACGGAAACTTGGCACTAAGACTAGGCTGGGTGGCTGTCTCTTAGCGGAGCCCAGGCCTTTGGAGCTATCCAGAGCTTCAAGAACAGCGAAAAAGACCTTCCCAAGCATTGCTTCGGCCCCGCACCACCCTGTCGCCCTCAACCGCTCGCAGCAACTTACCCCGCTTCCCCCTCCCCCCTGATTTCTGCGCCTTGTCCATTAGCCCGCTTGTTCATCCCTCCAGTGGCCTCTTCACTAAAAGAGCGCCGTGGAATTTGCCACATCTGCAGCCTTTTTGCACACAAAATCACGTGTCTTTGTCGACGTTTGCCAATGTCTGTTTGGTAGCTTGACCGGTTCCAGCTGCAGCTTCTAGCTTCCGCCCCAGCTCGTAGCCAGAGCCAAAGCCAGGCCATCAAAAAAGCCTAGCAAGCTCAAAGCCCCGTTTAAACAATGCATATTGGGACGCAGGCATGGTCCACTCAGACATGCCACTAGTTGCCCATTGGTTCATCGGTCTTACTAACGGACTTTTCTCCACACCCTGCAGATGAGCCCCTCCTTCCTGAAAATTAGACCCCTCCACGCCCTACCCCGCCAGATTACTTCTACCTGTCTTTCCGCCTCGCCTATTTCTCATTCTCTTCTTTCTCCCGCAGTTCGTGCTCAGCGATCTTCTCCTGTTTCTTTTACCATTCGTTCATTCTCATCGACCAACAAAATGTCTCAGCAAGAGCCCATCAAGTCCAACGACCTCAAGGTGTAAGTTATTAGAGCTTGAATGATGGTCCTCGCCATTGTCCCATCCATTTCCTCCTCGCCCTGCCTTTATTCGCTGCACTTTAATTGCGTGAATTGGTCTTCAGCAACAAAGGAAAATAAGTCCATTGAATATGGCTAGAAACCATAAAGCCTTGCTCTCTCTACGTTTACATTCCTATTGTCAATCGGTACTCCAGCGTGATGTCGCTGTCAACTTCTACATGGTGACAACAAAAACAAAAAGAAATCAACACTAACTTTCACCTTCTCTTCAGCTACTTTGACATGGAGTGGCTGGGCCCTACCCAGGAAAACGGCGTCTTCGCCTCCAACGAGCAGGGTATGTCCATCAAATTCCTTCTTAGCGTCCCCAGCCGTATCAAGATGCATGAATCGCTCGCTATGCTGAATGTTCCAGATAGTGATAGGTGTTTTTACAATTGACCAACCTTTCAACTGACACACATTGTACATCATAGCGCAAACCGGCCGTATCGTTTTCAAGCTTTTCAAGGATGTTGTCCCTGAAACCTGCGAGAACTTCCGTGTTCTTTGCACCGATGAGAAGAAGGACCAGGGCCTTCGCTATGCCGGCTCTACCTTCCACCGTATCATCCCCCAGTTCATGATCCAGGGTGGTGACTTCACCCGCGGCAACGTAAGAATACACACGTCCATTGCAACAACAACTATCTTTCTAACATGATTTAATGCAGGGCACTGGTGGCAAGTCCATCTATGGTTCTACCTTCAACGACGAGAACTTCAAGCTTAAGCACACCAAGCCTGGTATGCTGTCTATGGCCAACGCTGGTCCTAACACGTAAGCTATTATAACTCTGTTTTGCCCTGAAGTAATTGTTCCATACTGACATGCTTCGTTCTTTTTAGCAACGGCTCCCAGTTCTTCATTACCACCGCCGTCACCAGCTGGCTGGATGGTAAGCACGTTGTCTTTGGCGAGGTTGATGATGAAGAGTCCATGAAGGTCGTCCGTGCCATCGAGGCCACTGGCTCTTCCTCTGGCACCGTCAAATACAAGAAGCGCCCTACGATTGTTGCCTGCGGCCAGCTGTAAATTATCGAGATGGACACAATAAAATAAATCTTCATGTATTGCTGTGAATCCAGACCAAATGAGATACATGGTTTACAGATACAGAGTTTCTTCGCTGAATCGTGTACAGCATCTCATTTCTAATGGATAAACCTACACTGCACATAAAACAACCAGAGTATACCATCTTGCCTCGCGTAGCAGTTAAAGAATATGGTCTGTTGTGAGCGTATGTTAGCTTGGGAATAATAGAGGGAAATGTCCTACATGCTGTTTACCCTCAGATAATAGGAAGCTCCGGTTTGGTGTAAAATTTGGTCAGGCCGGCTGTCAGCTGGCATTGAGCTGCCAGCTGGCATTGAGCTGCCAGCTGGCATTGAGCTGCCAGCTGGCATTGAGCTGCCAGCGAGCGGCAATGAGCCGCATCTCCTTATCGATAAGGAAAACTAGCAAAAAAGTTACTCTTAGATTAATCCACGGCGAACTCTTGAGCTAACAAGCCGCCGATCTGACATGTGTAAAGTCATATCATTTAATCGCTGAGATGGATATCCTCAAAATTTTGTCCCGGGGTGCTAAGAAGTCGTCCAAGGCATCGGCCCATAAAAGCGGCACCGTAGCAGCCCTTAAGCTGCCCTCGGCTGGTACTGAGGCCAACCCTCAACTTTTTCACGACGATCTTGGCTCCTCACGAAAGCGTAAGCGAACAACCGATACTGGAGATGCGCACTGCAAAAAGACTGCCATCGCAGCTTCCGTGGGCACCAAGAATATAAACGACGACGACCTTCCGGAGCTCGACTTCTTCGCACCGAAGCCCGACGATACGGAAGATGCGATCGAGCCTGACGGGGCTGAACATGGCAAATCGAACGATTCCGAAACTGAGTCCGAAGACGAACACACTCATGATGAGAGGCTTAGCGAAGAGGAATGCAAGAGTCTCTTGCACACTCACAGACTTAAAGTGACTCTGCTTTCCAAGACCCCGACGCCCGTGCTGCCAGAGAAAAAGAGTAAGAAAAGCAAGAAGGGCAAGAAGGGGGAGCAAGAAGCAAAGGAATCTGCCCCTGCCAAGAAGGACGACAAGAAGAGGCTGTATCCCCAGCCGCTCACTTCGTTTGCCACCTTGCGCACTACATATAAAATTTCCCGCCGGCTAGCAGAAAACATCGCTCACCAAGCCTACAAGATACCGACAGAGGTGCAAATGGGCGCATTGCCGCTTCTGGTCAACGCGCGCAGGGCGCTAAGCGATGCAGAGCGCCAGCTGCTCACTTCCGTAGACGATCAAGAAGAGCCTGTTGGTGTTGACCTTCTAGCGGTTGCGCCTACGGGAAGCGGAAAGACCCTTAGCTTCCTAATCCCGGCCATCAATTCCATGGCTAGTAGGAGAGCAAAGCTGCCGAAGCCGGCAGACAACGTAGAAGACTTCCACGAGCTGGAAGTTGTGGTATTGGCACCTACGCGCGAGCTAGGCTATCAGATCGTCAACGAAGCCCGGAAGCTGACGCAGGGCATGGGGCTGCGAGTCGCCATGATGAGAAAGGGCATGCGAATTGCCGCGGATAAGGGAGTTGAGATTAACTTGGAGGAAGAAGAGGAAGACGACGAAGATGCCGGCAGCAGCGACGATGAGGAAGAGGATGAGGATGAAGACAAGGACACGCCCAAGGGCGTGACCAAGGTCGATATTCTAGTTACTACGCCAATGCCGCTCCTGAACTTTCTAAGAAAAGACGCCAAAGACGGCACTCCCATGACGCTCCCGACAGTACGCAGCCTGATTCTGGATGAGGCTGACGTTCTTTTAGACCAACTTTTCCACGAACAAACTACCGGCGTTTGGAAATCTTGCACGTACCCCAACCTCCAGCACTCACTCTGGTCTGCTACTATGGGCTCCAACATCGAGACTATGGTGACTGAAGCCCTTGAAACCCGGCGCGCTGCGACCAATGCGCCCTCAAAGCCTCTGGTCCGTCTTGTGGTTGGCCTTAAGGACACGGCAGTGCCTAACATCAAGCACAAGCTCATTTTTACCGGATCTGAGATGGGTAAGATCTACGCCATTCGGCAGCTTCTCCGTCCAGGTTCCCGCAGTGACGACACCATTTCGATCCGCCCGCCATTCATTGTCTTCACACAGAGCATCGAGCGTGCTGCTGCATTACAGGACGAGCTGCGCTATGACATCCCTCTAGAAGCTGGCGGCTCAGCCCGTATCGCCGCACTGCATTCAGGCCTGACTGATGCGCAGCGGGCCAGCATCATGCGCCAATTCCGGGCTGGTGAGATTTGGATTCTTATTACCACCGATGTGCTAGCACGTGGTGTTGATTTTGCCGGGGTTAACGGGGTTGTCAATTACGATATCCCTGGTAGTAGTGCTGTGTACATCCACCGCGCCGGGCGGACGGGGCGTGCTGGTCGAGAGGGTGGAATTGCCGTTACGCTGTGGACCAAGGACGATATTCCTTATGTCAAGGTTATAGCCAATGTGATTGCAGCTAGTGACAAACAGGCGGGCCGAGTGGGCGAGGATTTGGGCGTTCCGGAGTCATTGCTAGCATCGCTGCCGTCGGTCAGCAAAGAGGACAAGAAGAAATTAAGGGAACGCGGAGTAGAGGCACGCCGGAGTGGCGGAGCAAGTTCCAAGATTACGACGAAGAGCGGATGGGAGAGACAGAGAATGAATAACCGCGAGGCAGCGGTAAAGCACAGCAAGCACATGCGGAAAGAAGAAAAGAGACGAAGGGCGACAGACAAGGCAGGAGAGAGCGAGGAATGGGGCGGCATCGACGACTAAGGGACTAGGAGTGGGAGGTTAGAAGAGGAAGGGGGAGATAATGCATGTGAAACAAGTTTTGTTCTCTTGCCCTTTCTTTTTCCCACTTCATTTCACAAAAGATAGCGAGTGCATGGGAATTACTGCATAGATTCTAAGCGGTCTGGTAACTTTCACATATATTGAACAAGTTATGTACACGGAGTATGGGAAGTATTGGTATTGGAAGAATCAGCATCTTTAGCTGCAAGTAGTGAAGAGAAGCATCAATGAAAAGCAAAGGTCGTACAAGGGATATATATATAGACAAGCAAATGGAAATGGCGCACCAAGCACGTCCGCTGATGAAGCGAAAGGCCAAACAAGTAAGAAAACAAATACGCTGTAAACCAGGAAAAAGGCAAACACCTGACAGTAATCGTACTGCTATGATAGAAAGTAGATGAGGAAAATGAGAGGGAAATGAAAAAAAAAGGGGGGGGGGGATAGAAAGACTACATGTGTAGTTGATTTGTGTGTAGTGAGCCTTAGATAGCCAGAAAAGGTGAACCAAAGCAACGCAGGGCCGTAGACATGTTATAGTCGTCGTGATCTCCTATCTTCCACATCTCTTCCATGTGAGCCACGGCCTTCTTTGTGGTCTCAGACACCTTGATAGCGCCCATGTTTCTCTCCAACATGCGATATCGAACTTGTAGTTCAGGCGGTGCAAGACATCCTGTCGCAACGAATGGCCAAGTAACAGCCTGTAGGAACATGGGGCTAGGCAGCTGCTCTAATAGAGTTAGGGTGTTGAGGACAGCAATTTTGATAGAGTTGTTAGACGGCTTCCAGCCCAAAACGACAACATTCAGATAGGCTATAGACGCAGTAGCCCATATCTGAGTCGTTAGTGGGATCAGCTCACGCACTTTACCGGCATCGTCAAAAGCCTGAGCTTTCTTCCTTCCTAGTGGACAGCCCACTTGATGGACAGGCATGACGAGCTGAGGAGTGAATATGGAAGAAGAGGGATCTTGGCCGGTGTTGTCTTGGTCGAGAGTTTCGGCAAAAGTACGGATGTTCTGCTCAATCATCTGGGCCTGCAAAATAAGGCTCTCCATGGAAAAGGTGCCTTTGCGTTTCTCCTCTCTCTTCCACGTTTCAAGGGCGGAAATGTGGCCGATTTGCTTCAACATCCAGTTCTGGCAGCCAATAACATTCTCTAGCATAATGGGGGCAGGGGCTGCATAAGGCAGAGTCACCGAGGCGGCACAGGGGAGAAGCTGGGGCCAGTAAGCCTCAAGGCGCGGGCTTCGTGCTAAAACAGTGGAAGCTACAACGTCAACGTACATGAGAACAGCACAGAAAAAGCGAAATGCTGTAAGATCGGTACTCATGGGATGGGTATTGCCCGGAATAGGCTGCGAGAAGCCCTTGGTTAGAGATGAGATGACATCAGGCCAGTCGTCAACCTTAGGCACAAGCTGTTGGAAGAGGGCTATGGCAGCGTCCAGGTGGAGCTCCCAATGTTCCATGTTGCCAATGGAGACGTCAAAGACCAAGAGTTGCATGATGCTTTCCATGACCCTGGTGCTTTCTTGCAAGTTGCCTTGAATGCCCTGGGCATTGATAGTGGCCATGTCTTGTTGAAGCTCCTGGAGGGCCATTTCCTGGCGGTTTTGGAGCTGGTGCCACAGCTGGAGGGTTGTATCGCCGTGGTCTGGGTTCTGGACATTGTATAGAGCGGCAAAGAGGTAAGACGAGAAGCTAGTGGCCGTGTGACAAAGCGCTTTATTGTGTTGCAGAAGAGCGAGCAGCCAGCCCCGGCCACCTTCAAGGATTTTAGGTCGGTAGTGAGGGAAAAGATATGGGAACACGTAGTCCATGTAGATTACCACTAAATAGGTGGACTGGTCGTCCTGGGGAGGGGCTGGAGGCTCTGCCTGCATCTGGGGAGGCGAGGACATAGAGCACTCGGAAGGCTGGGTGTGCATGCCGCCACTAATATGGGACGATGTGGGAGTGCTTTTGGAACAGGGCGAGTCGGTATTCATGCCCGACTCTTCGTCTGGGTCGAGTTCCATCATGGCGAGGCCACTCGGAACCCAGTCGTGATCAATGGGCTCTACCCCTCTATTTCGATGGCAATCGGCTGGCGGTGCCTGGGCATAGCGAGAAGGCGAAACAGCAGAAGCGCTGTTATGGTTGTTGTCATAGGTGGGGCCATTGCGACTCGGGCTAGCCATCTTGGGTGGGGCCGGTGGCGGAGCGGGAGGGCGGGAGGGGGGGAGTGGCGGCATGGGTGGTAGTGGCGGTAGTGGTGGTGGGTTTTGCTGTTGGCTGTGATGCAGAGAGTGGGAGGAGTGGGAATTGTGGGAGCGGTACATCGACGACAAAGACACGGAGGACTGATTATTGGATGCAAGACCTGCGAAACGGCCGCGATAGACGGAGCTTGCATCGTTGTCGTGGTCTAGCGGCGCTGCCTGGGAGCCGTTGCGATGTTTCTTTTCTCGACGGACACGGGCCTGTATCTTAACTTCGGCCTTGACCTGCTCGGCGCGGGCAGCCTGGCGGGGGCCGTTGTCCATCCACTCGGGCTTCTCTTCGCTGTAGAGACACTGGATTTCGAGCTGCCCACAGTTGTCGCAGATGGGACGGCCCTCATCGCACTTTTTACGTCGCAAACGACAAGTCCAGCAGCCCTCAGAGCTCCTCGTCTTGGAGGGCATGAAATTCCTGAGAAGTGCAGTAGCCATGGCGCCGGATGCAGGAGCACACAAACATGCAGCAGGGTATTATAAAAGCTGGCAACAGGCTGTGGTTAGGACGTGGAGGCTGGGCGATGATATTGGATAGGACGATGGACAGCGGAGCTTAGGAAAAGAATGAGAAAAAAAAGAACGAAAAGTAAGCGAAGTACCTGGACGTTGATGAGCGAAGAAGGAAAGAAAAAGGAATGGGACGACAAAGGAGGAAGAAAAATAAAGAATTAAAAGGAATTAAAATAAACATAAATAAAGCAATATAAAGAGCCCCCCCAGTTTCCATACACCTGGCCGGTTTCAGTGCCAAGGCAAGCATGCGGCCTGCCAATGTAGGGCCAGAACAGAAGCAGCCAGCCCAGGCTAGGTAGGCCAGGCCAGACTAGGCCAGACTAGGCAAAACCCACGATTTGATTGGGGCCTTTTCTTATTCCTTCATTTATCGAGGGGTTTTCTTTGTTTTGTTAGAGGAAGGGGATTCCGATGCGATGGGAGTGTCAATTCGAAGACGATGATAATGCTAAGAGTTTCTAAAAGCACGAGGGAGGAGGGGAGGGGGGAGGGGGAAACAATGACAGCGACGGCGACGACGGCGACGAGACGATGGACGAGAGAACGACAAGAAAACGAGACGGCATGAAGCCCAAGAAACACGAGATCACGGAAATGAAGCAGAGATACTAAACAAGGTGTCTGGCTTTGTCTATGTAGTTCCGCTGCGCATCCAAAACACAACATGCGGCTGTTTTTTGTCTGCCTTACTAGTTGCCAGGCAAAGTTGAAAAGGTCGTGGGCGAGATCCAAAGAATTTGAACTCAAAACATCGTCGCGGGCGAGAAGCCACGCAGACAATCAGGCCTGGCCCGCCAGCCTCAGCTCCGCCTCTTCCCCTTCATCATCTTCTTCTTCAAGCCCATGCCTGGCGACAGAACACCCACAACTACAGTGCTGTGCAGTCCAGCCAGTGCTCCTCCCTCAAGTCAACGAACTCCCTCGCTCTCGGACCTCTTCGACTCCCCAAAAGCCACCCCACAGACGTCCAACTTGGGCCAAGGCAGGGGGGAGCAGCCAAATCGCAATCAGCCACAGCGCGGCTTCCCCCCCCAATGGCCTTCTTCCAAGCTCCTATGTGCCTATGTGGGCCCTGAAGCGGCTTGTGTATCTCTTAGCCCTCTAATCCCGATGTCGACGCCGACACTTGGATCCTTACGCACGGCACAGACGTCCAAGCCAACACGCCCTGCGTCTTTGCATCTCTCCTCCCTCGTCTTTGTGTCTCTGCGCCTGCATCCATCCCTATCCCTACGCCTCTATACCTCTATCGCTGCATTGTCTTATCGATCCATTTTCACCTCTGCTATTGCCTCATATCAATGCCCAAAATGCCTGCTCTCTCCAACCCTTGACTTTTGCCTCATGCCCTTAACACCGTCTCCATCGTCTTCTGTCTTACTCCTCTCTGTTCCTTCTTCCATCCTCTCCTGCTAGCCCCTCCCTGTTGCCTTGTCTCCTTGTCTCCTTGTCTCTTCGGGTCCTAGTCTAGTGCATGCAACATGTCTCCCAGTTCCACCCAGTGGTCTGAGGTTCCTTCATCAGATGTTCTTTTTTTACCTTCTGTCTTGTTCCATGTCCTTCTTCCCTATCTCCCTAACCTGGTGCAACTCTTGTCTCATGTGCTTCTCTTCTCTCTGCTGGCTGGATCAGTCCCAAGCGAGCATCTACTCCCTCCCCAAACGCCCGGATGCCATGCTCGCTTCCTGATTGTGGAGGAACTCGCTATCCTAGGCGGCCCTTGGCTCTGGACTTGGATTGGTTTGGTCTAATCTTAATTACTGCTCAAAAACTTGTCAACTCCCATCACCCTTACTTTCCGTTACTGGCCTGCCTGCCCCCTATCTGTCACATGGCTGCTCCCTTCTCCCCTCCATTCCCTTCCCTTCCTTTCCCTTCCCTTCCCTGATGACACCTCCAGCGTTTGTGCCCCAAGCTAAACATTCAATACTACCGATACTACGAATGTATCTGCTCGAGGCCTAGCTAGGTGCCTTGGTGTTGCCCTGGTCATGCATTGAGGTCATTTCCTTCCCTCCGTCCGCTTACACATTATTAAGAGATATTATAAGCTCAGACCAATTCAAAGTTCGTCCAGGTTCTCGGTGGGACATTAGCAGCTTGCTTTCCCGGCAGCTTTGAGCCATGACGACTTGTCCTCTCTGCACGAGCCCAAAGCTGATAAGCTGCAACTTGTTTAGACCACCCATTCCATTTCGTACGACATTTTCGCTAACCGGATTTTCACATCGCCCCCAAAAAAAAAAAATAAAGTCGCCATTTGCTGTTCAAATCGCCAGTCTTGGTCTGTTAACCTTAAATCCGTGTCTATCAATCAGTGTTCGTTCCGGACTGTTACAGGCTGTTGCAGACAATTCAATTCATGGTAAATGTAATATAATATCCCAGTTGCACAGCATGGCTAATAACTTGGATATATGTTGCAAAAAAAAGAACACCTAGAACGACGAGGCAAATGACCGGCAAAATCTTCCAAAAGTAACAAACAAAAGCACGCGGTTTAAGGAAAGACAAACAAAGGCAGCGAGCAATGTAATGTGCATGTGCAAAGCATGAAAAAAAGAAATCGCGGAAGAGATTTTCATCCCAAAAGAAACTCCTCCTTTCCCTCATTCCTTCATCCCCCAAAGTTTCCATTTCCAATGGTAAGAAGAAAAGAAGCAACCCCTCATCGTTTTTTTCGGTCGGGTCATATGGGAATGTTCTTTTATCATCGGCAGACTCACGTCGTCAATCGTCATCTGCGATCATCGCCGCCAATTCGCTCGAGCGCCTCTAGCATGACAACAGAATTGCCACGAATGGCCTGCAACCCAGTATGACGTTAGCATGTAAACTCATTCTTCGGTGCCATGTGCGCCACCAAACTAGGCGGGGGAGGGGCACTTCATCTGGGCTTTCATACCACCATGCCGAGGGGCACCTTCTGGCCACCATCCTTTTCCTCGAATGCCTCGTCTAGCACAATGTTCAGGAAGACCTATAGTTCATGTCGTCCCCCAGTTTAAGTCGTTAGTTTATCGCGTCCCCGCATCAAGCCAAATTCGCGCACGAGTGCACGTCTTAGCATTAGAAAAACATACATCGTAGCCACGTAGCACACCAACAACCTGGCGGCTGCCGTTCAGCTGGACAAACAGTCTCTTGTCGAGGTACTAGCCAAAGGAAAAGGACATGCGTCAGTTAGCCATGTCACATCACCAGAAGTGTCTCGGCACAGGCATAAGCAAAGATACAAGTAGACATACCTTCTTCAATTCGGGTTGTGCAGGAGCCATTGTGAGTTCGTGTTGCTTTAGAATGTGCAAAAGGCTGTGATGCAAATAGTCAAGTTAGGGTCGTTCTGGGCAGGGCAAGGCAAGGCTGAGGTTCCTCAAGCTTCCCCAAATCATCAGCCTATTCCATTGCAAGGCGGTGACAAACACTCAGAAAAAAAACGGGTCACGTGGTGATAAGATAAGAATATGCCATGCACCCTTCATCATCAATTACAATACTAAGCTGAGCTCTCATTAGTACTAGATGCAACTCCTCTACTTCTTGTTGTTCTTGTATTTCTACACCCATTTGTTGCTTTCTACTACAAGTTTACCCTGCGTCTCTCCATTCTAATATGAGCTCATTTGGCTTTAAAAGAAAAGCCCGTATTATCAAGACGGTTCATGCCAACGAGGATGAGGAGTCCTCAGAGCAGAACGAATCAGGTAAATTCCCAACCCACGGCAGCAAGCTTGATAAGGAAATATTTTCAAGTGCGCACAAGCTGATGATTATTCTCTATAGTGCCCATAGTGCTAACATGATACGTTCCTACTGCACCTATAGAACAGCCCGTCTTTAAGCCCGTGCGAAAGCCTAACCGTCAGACTAGTCTTCGTCGAGACGCAACAGAAACGATAGGCTCCTCAAAAACACCCATCGACTCAACTAACAGCAACACCCCCGATCCAACCAGCGAGGATGAACATGATGGCCCTACCATTATTCGGCCAGTTGCAGCCCGCCAGAACTCTTTAAAGCCCAAACGGCGACCGAAAAATTCGCGACTGTCCTTTGCCGGAGCTGCTGGCGAAAATGACGGCAACGAAAATGACGGGCCAGTAGTAGTTACAACTGCGAAGAAAAGCACTCTCAGCGCACGCGCGCAAGAAAACAGCGCCCTCAGGCGCAATGTTATATTAAAAGGACTGCCTGTCCGGTCTATGGATGCTGATGAGGACAGGCCAATATACAGCAAAGAGTACCTAGAGGAGCTCCAAAACTCGACGCCAGTCACACCTCAGAACATATCATTGCAAGGCTCATCACTCGGGGGCGACGAGATGGAGCTAGACTCTACGGAGCTTGAAGGCGCAGTCATTGTAGCCACTAGCGATTTACAGCCAGAGCCAGAAGCAACAAGGATTTTGACGGAAGCCGAAATCCGCGAAAGAAAAGAACGGCGTGCTCGTTTAGCACGGGAAGGTGATGGCGATGGCGTCGATGAGGATGACGTAATACAACTAGATCAAGACTCAGATGGCAACGACGGCTCCATGCTCTCAGTCCTTAGACGTCGCAAGAAAGAGAATAATACCCGACTCGTGCGTGAGGATGAGGACCTCGGCGAGGGCTTCGACGATTTCGTTGAGGACGGTGGCATTGCGCTAGGCCGCAAAGCCGAGCGCGAAGCCCAAAAACGCCGCAAGCGCGAGATCGCTGAAATTATTAATGCCGCCGAGAATAATTCATCTGATGACTTGTCCGATGAGGAAGCCAAGCGACGCATTGCCTTTGAGGCCGCCCAGTCACGAGCAGGCATGGAAGGCCTAGAGAAGCCCACCCAAAAAGCCGCAGATCGCGACAAAATGCTTCAGCAGGTCCCGTCACGGTTGGCCCCCATTCCCACTTTAGCTGCTTGTACGGCGAGCATCAAGGAGCGGTTGGTAGCGATGCAACGTGAACTGGCACTCAAAAGCCAGCAAGTAGCTGATTTGCGACAGGAGAAGCAGAAGATTCTCGCGAGAGAAACAGAGGTACAGGCCCTTTTAGATGAAGCAGGAATGAAGTACCAAGCCGCACTAGGCAAGATTCCAAAGTCCAAGGACGATGCGGGACAGAGTGGCGCAGACGTAATTGAAGGTGTCTCGGGGCCAGGAAAACAAATCACGGCAGGCCATGCGCTAAATCAGTTCGCAATGGAGAGAGGCCTGGAAAGTATGGGAAGCGAAGCTCAAAACGAAAACAAAGAAGACTACGTCTCAAACTCATAGGCATTCAGGTTCCGTAGGCGATTCCGAATGGTCAACATCATGACATGCAGGAAGGCGCTGAACTCAACGAATGTATGTATATAAACGCATAAACTCTAGAACAGAATGAAGACAACCCAATCACAAAAATACAAACCCACATATGAGTAACTAGAAACATGGCAGACAGGAGCCTCAGCGGCCACAAAAGCTTGTATATGGTGTCACACCTGGATCTCGTTCAAACACAAAGGACGCCTTCCCAAGAAAAAAAAAAGCAACAATAAAACAAAAATAACTAAACAAAGACAAGACAACAACGCATGATATGGTGTCGAGAAAGAAGAAAAATGGCGGCCTTGTGTTGCCATGATACAGAATATACGGCAACCTCCAAGCATTCGTCTCAACTATACACTTCCCCACTACCCGCCCTCGTAGGGAGGTCATGGGTCAGGCAGGTCATCGTCTCCGGGTAGGTTGGTTCAAAAAGCTTATTTCTTAGCCACGCCAGCACCAATGACGCCAGGCAGCGGCTCCTCGCCCACCTGGAAGAGAAGGCTAATAGAAAAGGCCAGGATACCAACCATGACAATGCTGAAGCCGACAAACAGTGCAAACGGCGTGCTGTAGTCGAGCTTCTCACATGCCTTGCCGGCATAGCCAGTAGTTGATCTCTTGCCACCCTCCTTGACACTAACGCAGTTGCACACGAAGCAAGCTTCGCCAACATCTTTACCCCAGCGGTTAACACAGATACCGTTGCCGCTGCACGAATTGGTGCCATTACTGCAAGCCTCGGCATCCTTGAAGCATTCGGGCACATCCTTGGACGAGACAAACAGAGCACCAGGAGCAGGCTTAGCAGAAGTGCCAGCCAAATTGGTCTTGGGGGTCTCGTTGGTGGCTTGAATCTTATCGGTCATGACGGCCTCTTCAGCCTGGCGACGGCGAAGCTCAGTAGCGGCCGTGTCCCAGCTGTTGAGTTTCGAGGAACGAGCCGACTCGGGGAAGAAAATAAAGACAGATTCCATCTCGCCACTAGAAGCCAACCCAGCCAGCTTGGGAATCACGCTCTGGAGAGTCGAGAGGAGAGTAGCATCCTAAGGAGTGGGCAAGAAGTAGAAGTCAGATAATTAGTCTCAACCAGAATAGAGCATGTATGATCTTACCTTCTTAGCATCAAATCGCAACAGAGACGAAGTTCCATGCCAGCAAGCAGACAGCGGGTTCACAGCCTCGCTCAGCTCACATTTCTTGCCAGCGTTAGCAGCGGGATGCTCGCGGACAAGCACAGAATTGGCCATAGATGAAGGGGGATCCGAGACGGTAAATGCTGTCTTTAGCCCTGCGAGCTGGGCTGTCTGTTCAATCTCGGCATCGGATAATCCCTCAACAAGCACAACCAGCTGCGAGGCATCAAGCTGCATGCCCGTCGACTGGCTATCAACATCGCCAGCATAGGCAGACGGCTCGCCAAACAGCGGCTTGGGCGCACGGCCAAAGGCATTGATAGCGGCAATTGCAGCCTCACGCGATGCCTCGTCGATGCCATCGCTCAAAAAGACATTAGGCGTGTTGAGTCTCTGTTCTAGAATCAAGCGCGCTGTTTGCACGTTAACTGCTGGTGGCGCGTTCTGAGAGGCCAAGAGCGCAGCCGATGCTTGCTGTGGGTGTTGCTGCAGAATGTATGCCGGTGCTCCAGATAGCGCGGCAGAGGTTGTACCTAAAAAGGCGACAAGAGCCGACATTGACGACCACATCGTGATGTGTATTTTCGGTTGGTAGCGATGATTGACGACGAAATTCAACGGATTGGTGACTCTGTAGGCTATCTCGCAACGCCTCGGTGATGATTCGCGTTTAGAGGGACAAAAAAAAGAAAAAGGAAGAAGTAAAAAGAAAAGACACAGCAATGGCCAAGATCAGACAGGATAATCAAAGGCCAAAATAAATCGACAATTAGCTTCTCTGAGAAGAATTAAACAAAGAGACTCGCTACTACTAGAATGCGGCTTTTCTTGCTGCTGAGCAGTTTGGGTGGGTCCCTATCTCTCTAGGGTTGTATACCCTTGCTGGCTCTCTGTCTCAATTTCTTCGACTGCGCCACGAGCAACGATCACAACAGGTTCATGCTATCATTGCTTATTTTTCTTACACAGCCTCTATAGGTGCATTAATTCAAAAAAACCCATCTGCCCCTTCTAAGCAATTACAGATATAGTACAATTAGCCAACACCAATAGCTATTTCATATGCCGCTAGTAAGTCGGCCTAGACAGAGCTTCTGCGTCGTTGTAGATGGTAGGTCTCAAGCTGGGCTTCGGTAATCTTGCTTGGACTCTTCGCAAACATATCCTCGCCCTTCATATTCTTTGGGAATGGGATCACATCCCTAATGGATGAGGTGTCGGTCAGCAGCGCAGACAGCCTGTCAAAGCCAAAAGCAAAGCCGGCGTGGGGCGGGCAGCCAGACTTAAGAGCATTCAACAGGTGAGAAAACTCAGCAATGCCCTCGGGCTTCATCTTGAGGATATCACGCATAACGAACTCCTGAATTTCGGCAACGTGAATACGCCTACTACCGCCGCCAAGCTCGGTACCATTAAGAACAAGGTCGTAGTGGTCCGCTTTGGCACGCAACGGCTCGGTGAATAGAAGCTCAAAGTCTTCTTCGGCCAGCGGCGCGGTAAACGGATGGTGGGTTGATGAAAAGCCAGCTGTGCCGCCCTGGCCTGGGGCACTATCTTCTTGAGAAGGTGTGAACAACGGGAATTCTGTAACCCAAAGGAAGCAAAACGCATCGGGTTTTTTAATCAGGCCCTTTTCCACGGCTGAATTCCAAAGCATCGATCGAATTTCTCCCATAGCTGTTGAGCCGCCTTGGAACATCTTGTCCTCGCGAGCTTGAAACAAGACAACATCGCCTGGCTCAAGACTATTAAGCCCAGATTCGGGGCTAGCTTGAGTCTCAACAGCTTCCAGCCCACCAGGGCCAAAAGACGAAAATCCGCACATGGGAAGCCGAGGGCTGTGAACAATTGCCGTAGGTGCCCCTGCCTTGTTGTTTTTATATTCAGCGGGTAGGTTTTCCAGGAACTCGTAAACAAATTTGCGGACTTCCTCCTCCTCGCCGTTATCAAACCGGACTACCCAAGCCTCGACAGCGGGATTTTCAAGATCCGATATCATGCTAGCAAAATCGCGACTAATAAGATGCTCAATCCGGGTGATCTAATGGATTGTCAGGAGGATGTTTCTTTTCATTGTGGGTGGTATCGTGTAGGCTTACTTTGTTAGGGATCCGTAGATCAGGCTTGTCAACGCCATACCACTGCATGCACTCCTGGTATGTGAGTCGTGGGAATGCTTCGTCGGGCATCGACTGGATCTCAGTCGTTCTCTCAGTGTAGTCTGAGTCCTTGAATACGGGGATCATAGCACCCTCCATATTAGCCCTCACAAACCTCTGCCCCATCTCTTTCCATACACCACGAACCATGACCTCAATGTCAGACATGACATCGCTTCCCGTTGCAAAGGCCTTTTCCATATCAAACTGCGTGAACTCTGGCTGTCTATCTGAGCGCAAGTCCTCGTCGCGAAAGCATCGCGCAAACTGCCTGTAGCCACGCAATCCAGATGCCATCAAGACTTGTTTGTATTGCTGGGGACTTTGTGGAAGGGCATATGCCTTTCCTTTGGTACGCGTAGGCACGAGAAACTCGCGAGCGCCTTCAGGTGTAGACTTGAACAGTATGGGTGTCTCAATATCAGTATATCCAAGCTGGTCAGCTTGTCTTCCAAGCTCATTCTTGAGCCATGAGCGGAACTGCAGACGGCGGCCATATTCGGGCTGGAAGCGCAGCTGTAAATGGCGAGACTGCGGGGGGAACTTCACACCTTTGGATACAATTATGCTTTTATCAAATGGATTCAGGCAGTGTATCGACTGCAGCTGCAGTTCTCTGGTGCCCGGCTTCCCGTTTGCACCCGCTTTAGAAACCAAGAGGCCAGTTACTGAGACAGAGCTGTGGGCGGGAATGCGCTTGAGCTCGACGTGGCAATCAGTTCCCTTCCCGGAAACAAGCGACACTGACATCCCATGGCCGATGGTGAGATCTGCAAATGTCACATTGGGGGTATCACGGCGCCTGCCAAGAAAGCCGCTGATAGTAACAGGCCGCTGTGTATCAGGCTTCAGTGTGTGGAGATCAGATTCTTTAGGCAGGTGAACTAGCAGCATTGTCAATAAGAATAAAAGCGCAGAGGTTTTTCCCACAGTATTACTTACAGAACGACTTGTACTCTGTCCGAAGATGCTGGCAAGATTCGCCCCCAACGGCCTTTTCAGGGCATGCTGCAGTAGCAGAGATATATCTAACACTTAACTGCGTCACAGCAGGCAGTACAAGCCGTTTCGGTGATAGCAGAGCTACTGACCGCGAGCCTATATGTAGAGCAGTTCGACGCGGTATCATTTTTAGGCAAATCCTAAAGTCCCAAGGGATTTACAAGGGCTGCTCTGGATGATGAGCAAAGCTTTGTCAAACAGCCAACTGACGATGAGCTTTGTTAGCTATTAGGGTTAACATCAGCCTAGCAGTCTGGCGGCTGTCCGGCAGCTGTCTCATAGTGGGGCAGCAAAACTCTTTTAAAAGCTTCGAGGCAATCGCGATTGACATAAACTTTCTTTCTTCTTCTCTTCATCCCTTCCAATTCAAATAAATGTAAGTACTATCTTTACAGCACTCGATGTTGCCTGCAATCTCATCATTTGCTGCATGAGACACATTACTAACTCGCGACCTCTATAGATGATGAAAGCCTGGTGTAGTAGATGACAAGATCCCACATTCCAGATCTTCTGTAACCCTCCCTTCGGGGCTTCAGTGGTTTAAGTTGTGAAGGATGATGGGTATCGTGATATGTGCGTCCAGCACACCGACCTTGTTACTCATGGACGCGAAGAAAGGCAACTCTGATTCTTTTTGATAACGGAAGGTTTCCCAAGGTAGGCGAATATTAGTTTTGTTCCCGATGACCGCAGCCAAGTGGCTGTGGCTGTCACACTCTAAATATAAAGCCTCCTCTAGCCCCTCCCCTGTAGTATATGCCATGATTGCAATGCCGCAACACTACGGCCACAGCAGACAGGATGGGGCTGGCAAAGGCGCATCAATTGTAACACTAGTCAATACAAAAATACCATCAAGAGCTATGCTGTGTAGAAAATGTAGAAAATATCGACCTTGACCGCCTTGACCGTCGGTGGCAGAAAAAGTTCGTGTGTGTATGCCGACATGAGTGTGGGGCTCGCCAGAGGGTGCCAAGGGAAATAAATATAGTGGCACAGCAACACCGACGCGAAGCCTAGCTGCCAAGTGAATGCAGATGGAAGCAAAAACTCTTAACATAGGCATACGTTATGGAATAAACCGGTGCGTGGCGCAAAGGCCGTAAAAAGGCCATGACAAGCCATCCGCTCACTGGCCAAAGAAAAGTCGCTGCGCGCAGACGAAATAGTTCTGGAATGATGTCGTAATGGCGACAAGGGCCAGCTCCATTGAGCAGGAATTTTATGTGTCGTTCATGTCATGTGCTAGTTTTATCTACTACATAGCCTAGATGCTTTAAGAAACCCTAACAACCAGCGAAGGCGAAAGCCGTAGAAGAAGGAAAGTACCTCTAGACGCGTGCCTACCCTATGCTCTGCATTTGCATAATGCTCTACTCTAGGCTTGTGCTGCTTAATTATCTAACCTTCCGCTACTCCGTGACCATGCCTGCATTTTTTCATCGTGAGTAACGAGACGAGGCTGACGACGGCTTTTCTCTTCATGTGCATCCTTACCTGTCTATCGCCCCAAATTCGACGAGATTCCCCCAGTTGTCAAATTGAATCGCACAGTATCGTACTGCATCTTACTATCTTCTAAATATCCAGCAACGGGCCAAGGGGGTTTGCTTGGCTCCACGACTGCACTAAGCCCGTCCAAGACTTAATGTCGTTAGGCTCAAATCGTTGCTAAGTTTTCCTAGCCAGCCAGCTATCATTTATTACGCCAAAAGCCCTGTCAAGATCTTATCAAACCCATTGTGCCATAATAGCCGGATCTACATACATTTTATCCTCCTCTTGTCTTTTGTGGTTCATACTCGAGACGGTTCATTGATCTTCTTTTCCTTTTCTATCGTACGTCCCAGTTCCTGCAAGATAAAAATTGCTGGTGTGCACGTTGGCGCTGTGTTTGTGCTTGTGCCCTCTATCTTATTATCTCTCTCGTTTGTCTCCCCTTCCACAGCTCTCCCCTCTTTTTGGGATTGCTGTTTCCTTGTGACGCCGTCTTTTGCTACTGGTTTCGGCTGTGTCATATTTGGGTGCTCGATTTTGTCCTTGCATTTGCATTCTGCATTCTGCACTCTGCACTTCGCAGGGCTGGTGCTGTTTGCTGTATAGCCTTTTTCCCTTTGGTTGCCTGTCCTTGTTCTGGCCTAACTTGCTGATCTGATTGTGACTTGACTCCCATTTCAGGATCCTGGCAAGCCCTTTTCACATAGCCTCTCTTTATCTCGTGTCGCTCAGCAGAACAAGTTTATCCAGCTTGGGGTAGGCATTTTCGCTTTCTCAATACGGCTTGCCTTGTTGATATCATCCGTCCATCCATCGCAGCAACGTACCCAGTTTTCGAACAACAACGAAACCCCCCAAGCCTCTCGTAATTGCAATCGTGCTGTTGTCCCTTTGCCTCTTTTCTTGGCTTCTTCTTTCTTGTGAACCCAATCTCCGACCCTTCTCACTATATCCATACCCTGCGACGTACCAAGGGCGCTCGCTGTTTCCCGCATTCCACGTTATTCGCCTCTGAAACGACCCCTGAACAGCCCTTTTTTGATACAAGCTAGTCGGTCCTAGCACTGCTGAGGTGTGAAGCTACAGTTAGTTTGTCGGTGTTGTAGGAAGAAAAATAGCCACAGGCATACGCACACAACTAAGCTTCCTGCTTCTATTCTACATCACGATACATCGGTCCAGTTAGCCAGTGTTGCCTTTACCTCCAGCCCAAAACTGCTTCTTTTGCGATGGCTAGCTCTTTCGAAAAGGCCGTCAAGGGCGCTACCAAGATCAAGGTATGAATCACGCAATCCAAACATTGCAAGCCGGCTGCCTTTCACTCGACATTGAAAGGCCCGATTTCTGCAAAAAGCTAACAAGTATCCTATGCAGGCAGCACCGCCCAAGACGAAATACATCGAACATATCATACGGGCAACATACTCCGGTGAAGCCGGCGTTGGCGAAGTCTTCCGGGCGCTGACGTTCCGCTTGCGCGAAACAACATGGACTGTTGTAATCAAGAGCTTGATTACAATCCACTTCATGATAAGAGAAGGCCAAGCTGATATGGCTTTGGCCTACCTGTCGCGCCACAGGAATATCCTCATCACTAGTCCCTATAATAATGGTGAGCTCTTGACGATTGCTTCTTCGCTATAGCCTTACACCGCATCCCTAACACTGTTACTTAGGCCACTCTCATGGTCGGACGATTAGCCAATACGCTCAATATATCTCCGAACGAGCACGATCGTTTCGCGAAACAAAGGTTGATTGGGTGCGATGCAAAGAACCTCGCCTCGAGAAGCTCCCCGTTGACAAGGGACTCTTGCGTGAAACCGAGAGTGTGCAGGCTCAGCTTACCGCTCTGTTGGACTGCCAGGTCATGGACGATGAACACGACGAAATCAATATCACAATTTTCCGCCTCCTCATCTTGGATCTCTTGGCGCTTTTCCAGGCTGTCAATCTCGGCATGATTAACATTCTTGGTATGTTTTTAAAACTGTGCCATCACTAACTGCTAGGCCGATCTAACACATGATTTTGTTTAATAACAGGCAACTTTTTTGAAATGTCCAAGCCCGACGCCGAGCGTGCCCTCGCCATATACCGTCTTTTTGTCGAGCAAACTGATCTTGTTGTTGGATATCTCAGCGTTGCACGCCAATATGAACATTTCACCAGAGTTGAGGTTCCCAAGCTCAAGCATGCTCCTGTGCATCTTGGTCGCCAGCTTGAGGAGTATCTCAAAGATCCCGACTTCGAGATTCACCGCCGCCAGTACATCGCTGAACAGGCCAACAAGAAAAACAAAGCTAATAAAAGTGGTACAAACTCGGCTCCCTCGCGATCTCCCGAAACTAGCACCATCCCCGACTTTAATAGACCAAAGACGTCTGCTGGCCCTGCAACCGTAAAGCCTGCCGCCCAACAAGCCCCAGCCCTACCCACACAGAATTTGATTGATCTTTTCGATACTATCGAACAGAATCAGACAGTGCAAACCATTGCTCAGCCAAATGTTAGTGGGCCCCAGGTGCAGATTGCTACTGGCTTCCAGACACAACCCAATGGCTTCGTTCAGAATGGCATGATGTTCCAGCCTACTGGTGCGACCACAAACCAGTTCCAGACCCAGAATTTTGCGGCCCCTGCAAATATTCCCATGACTACTGGTGCTGGTTTTGGTGGCTTTACTTCCCAACCACAGACCCAGCTTCCACAAATGCCACAGGCCTACCAAACTACTGGAATGCAGGTGCTGCAAACTGGACCTCCTGCATTTGGCCAGCAACTCCAACAGCAACAAGCAATGCAACTACAACAGCCAAATGTGCAGATGCAACAGCAACCCCAACCTCTGGTGCCTATGGCCACTGGCACCAATCCCTTTAGACAATCTATGATGCCACCACCACCTTCGAGCCCTAAATCTACAAACCCCTTTGCGCGCAATCAGCTTAACAGCCAGGCTATGAGTGGCGTGTCACTTAATGCCACTGGGGCTTCTGCTGGAGGCTTCGGGGGTGCGCTATCTCAACAAACGCCCATGGTTACTGGCACTAATCCATTTGCAAAGCCTGCTGGACTACTAGCTCCTCAGCAAACTGCGGCTCAAACAGGCTTGATGCCGCAGGCTACGGGGAGCACTAACCCATTCAGACAGTCAATGATGCCGCAGTCTACAGGTTGGCATCAGCCGCAAGCTACTATAGGAGGTGGCTTGGACCAGTTGGGCACCATTCCTGTGTTTCCCCGTCAAGGGCAGTAGCATGGTTAGTTATGATGAGCAGTGGCAAGATGGGCTGTCGCATATATATGGTGGGTATGACATTTAGAGATGAGGGTGCGTTTACAAACAGTCGTCTCTGGAATAGGATGCTGGGCCGACTCTCCAACTTTGACCCAGATGTGTAGCAAGAGGTACTTGATCATTTGAGGCGTGATCCCACTGTATACTTTTCCTCAGTGGCTGACGCTGTCTGTTCTGCTATATTTCCCTCTTTTTGCCGTTTTTTCTTCTTCTTTTTTTCCTATTTTTTCTATTCCTTTCCTTCGACCTTTTTCTTTTTAGCAGCGTTGGCGTTTCAATCTGGGTTTGTTTTAAGTTTGATTATCACGGGTTTCGATGAAGACTTAGAACTGCATTAATTCAAAGAACCTTTTATGTAGATCATTTTTTCACTCCGAGGCAATCTTGCTCCAAGGGAGGGTTCCTGTCTAGATTATGTAAAATATAAACAAACAAAACACCATAACTCCGTGTTTCATAAACATTAGACTAGTCATCACATGGCAAACAAACAAAAAAAGAATACGCCTTTTAAGAAGATACAGTAGTGGCTGCCCCAGCCACTGCTTCTGCCTCTGCCTCTGATTTTAAGATCTCAGCAGGTTGCTCTTCCTCAACAAAGACAGCAAGACCAGAAAAGGCCTCGAACATGGTGCGTTTGATATAGTCATCGGCGTTGTATCCACCGATGCGGAACTCATCCTTGGCCCTGGCAGCGTTAATCCATTCGTTGTGGTACGCCTTGGGCTCGTGCATCTGGAAGCGCAGCGGATTGAGATCCAGTCCTCCAAATGGATCGTACGGCTTCGATGTGTCCTCAAAGTCGGCTCCCCGGCGCTTCTTCTTGTCCTTGAGACCGCGGATAGATAAGGCCGAGGCCGTGCTGCCCGCGCCGCCGTGTGCCCCCACACCCGCGTCCTTGCCGCGTTTCTTGAGCGCAATGCGATTAAGTGCCTCGGTGGCCTTGCCCATTTCACCATTAGCAATGGCGTTCAGCTGCTCCTCGCGTAGCTTGCGCTCGGCTGCCTTTTCAGCTTGGTCCTCCTGCTGAGCTTGTAGGCGCAGTTGGCGCGAGCGCTCTTGCTCTGCCTGCTGATTCTTGCGAGCGCGCTCTTCAGCTTCGCCACGGCGACGGCGGTTGGCTTCGATTTCGGCCTTGTGTGCATTCTCCCACTCTATCAGCTCACCCTCAGCTTTGATGCGGGCGGCTTCGACGCCAGAGACCATGTCGGCAGTTAGATCTTCAACACGCTCGAGGTAGTCATTAAAGTCACGCAAGGTCTCAAAGTCGCCCTCGCCTTTGTTAAAAATGGCGGCGACACGCTTGCGGATGTCACACTCGCGTTCTATGGTGAGGTCGTTGAACCATGGTTGGCGAAAGCCCTTGCGGCGGAGGGTCTTGTTGCAGCCAGCATATGGACATTGGTTGGGACCCTCGTTGAAGATGCGGTTAACACAGTTGGCACACATAGGGTGGTAACATTCTGGGTTGATGAGGAACTCGAGGTCACGGTTTAGGTACCGGCTGGTCTTGCAGACTGGGCAGATATCTTCGGCTGGATTTTCGCTGCTTAAACTAGGCAAGGAGCTTGTATTCCCGCTCGTCATGCGGAGGGCCGCATTTGTGGAGTTTCGAGACATTATTGGGTAAATTCGAGTGCGGTTAGGGGAGCTGGAGGGCTGGAACTTGTTAATCACCACCGTAACTGAAGCACTTTGATGTTCCCTAATACATTGCACTACAGTCAATGAGCTTTATCGATAAGTAGCAATCGGCAAGGCTGACAAATTTGAAAGCTCAGGCTATGTAAGTGGCGAGAAACTCGCAGGAATAGCCCCACTCCTACTCCACTTAGCTACAAAAGTCTCAGCCTTACCATGACGTCTCTTTTGTAGCTTGGCCTTGATCTAACCCAAACGTTCCGCAAAGTGCTAACCAGCTATACAACTCCAACTACCATCATGTCTGATAACGGTGGGTTACTGTTCCCAGCGCTCTGGCGTGCTTTATCATAGTGTATTTGCGTCATCCCTGACAGCCTTTTAATGCTGTATAGAGCCTACTTCCGCTGAACAAGCTGCTGCTCGTGCCCAAGAGGCTGCCGAGCAGGCTGCCCTACCCTACAAATGGACGCAGACCATCGGCGATCTTGACGTTAGCTTTACTGTGCCTGGAAACCTGAAGGGGCGCGATGTGGTTGTGGATATCCAAAAGCTCAAGCTTGTAGCCGGTATCAAGGGCCAAGAGCCTGTAATTAGTGTTAGTTCCCCGCAGCAGGCTCTCCTTGGAGTATAATCATCGCTTACGCCCTGACTAACATCTTGTATAGGGTGACCTTCCACATGCTATTCTTGTCGATGACTCTACCTGGACGCTCAGCCCCGCGCCAGACGGCACAAAGACTCTCGAAATCCACCTGGACAAACAGAACAAGATGCAATGGTGGCCGCACGTCATCACATCGGCGCCTAAGATTGACGTTAGCAAAATCACGCCTGAGAACTCTAAGCTATCGGATCTAGATGGCCAGACCCGCTCTATGGTTGAAAAGATGATGTACGACCAGCGCCAGAAGGAGATGAATCTTCCAACTTCGGATGAGCAGCGCAAGCTGGATATCCTCAAGAAATTCCAGTCTCAGCATCCCGAGATGGACTTCTCAAAGGCCAAGATGAACTAGGCCAAGATGAAGCGGCAATAGTAAACCATAGCCTATTTTTTCCCAAAATAAAATCTATAATTATAATGAATGATACATGGATGCATAGTTCATATTAGTAACATACCACAACATAACAAAGACAGTGACAACGCAGCATAGCATACATCTAAGTTTTTATCGTTATTAGATTTGATATATATTAGTTATCTGTATGCCCTGAGGGGGTGCTGACTTTTACTGTCAAATGCTAAACACCTTTTACTGCTTTGAAAGCCTAGCAGCCTTAAACCTGCTTACGCGTTTCGTTTTCTCGTGCTCCTCTACCCGCTGTATAGGCAGCTCCTCTTGCACGAGGAACCCGCCATGTTGCTGTATGATGTTCTTTCTGCGCTTGTGATACTCATCGGAAACTTCCTGTTGTAACGTAAGCCCATCGAATTCATCGTTAATGATAACCTTTTCGCTAGCCGGAGTTGGCTTCTCCACCACTGCAGCTGCTAAGGTCTGGCCCTGGGGCGGCGTCGGCGCTGCAGCACTGCCTGAGATTTTGTTTCCATCTAGAGAGAAGGCCGAAGGAATGGCATCGGGTGTCATAGCAGGGGTAGAAAGAGTTTGTGTCTCGGCCATAGCCTTCTTGAAGCGTGAAGCCTTCTTGTTGGCTTTCTTGCGGCGGTTTTTTGAAGAAGATTTACGCTCAACAACATCACCTATAGTATCTGGGAGATCGTCGTCGGTCACCTTGGGCAGCTTGGCACGACGGGGGGTAGGTTTACCACCGGGCTTTTGAGGTGCAATGTCTAGCATCTCGGCAAACCGAACAGACTTCTTTGCGGATTTTGGCTCGACCTCAAGGTTGACAGAATCAGCTCCATCACCGCTCGGTCCAGTTGCCTTGGTGGCATTAGTTTTCTTAAGGCTGGACTCAATAGCAGGGGAGCCTGGGGGGTTTTTGGCAGGAGTAGTAGGAGAAGCGGAAGCAGCGGAGGAAACAGCAAGCGGCTTGTCTTGTGTCTGTACTACGATGCGACCAATACCCTCCTTTTCAGGTCCATCCTCCTCATCGCCAGACTGGGCGGCAATCCTTTTTTCTAATTGTCGTGAAAAGCGACTTTGGAAGCCGAGCTTCTTTTCCAGCTCAAGCATGTGCTGGCGATAATCGTCTGTTATAACACTATACTTGGACTTGCCAAACTCGTCGGACTCGTCGGACTCATACTCCTCATCCTCGGTGCCCCAGTCGTCGTCATCTCCATCCTCAATAAACATCTCTGCGACGACTGCGCCAACTTCGCCTAAACCGTAAGTCAACATGTCTCTCCGCATTTGAGCATCGTCCTCAGATTCATTCTCAGGAATCACGGGCTCTTTTTTAGAGATTTCCTCTTGCGCCTTGGCTGAGTCCATGATATTTTGCACACGCTGAGCAGCCCGGGGCAGGGGCGTTGGGACCTCTGACTTTGGTATAGATCTGGCATTTTCAGTGCTCGCTGCCGCAGTTTCTGGGGGTGGGGGCTTTGTTCGGGCAGTCAGTTCCTCCGGAGCTTTCTCAGTTGCTTTTAGCTGAGGGGACGGAGATTCACTTGGAGGGCTGGCGGAAATAAGACCCTGAAGTGCCTGTTTCTTGGTAGTGTTCGACTTGGGGGGCTCTTTAGCAGAGCTGGGACTAGAGCCGCCCTCATTGGTGTTGCCGTCCGACATAGGAAGACCTTTTACCCCAGCTTTCTCTAAAAGCTCGCGGATCTGATTGGAGTTATCACCAGGTTTGGCTAGCCGGTAGGAAATAACATTGTCATCATCGTCTAGTTCCTCAATAATGTCTGTAAAGGGTTGTCCATCCTCGTCTGTTCCATCAGGGTTCATGATAACAGTTGTTGCAGCCAACTTGTTCTCCGTCGACTCAAGGCCACGTTCTAGAGAGGCAACATTCTTAGAGCCAGTGTCTATTCTCCCATCAAGCACGCTGATTATCTGGGCGTATGTCTTGGGTTTAGCGTTGCTTCCAAAGATGACGTCGAGTTCCTTGGCAGTAACGATGCTGCTTTCGAATTTTTCCTTGACTGCAAGAATGGCGGTTTGCGATTGGCGCGCGTCTTCAGGGATAGCATCGACCTCTTCTTTAAGTGTCTCGTAGTCGGCATCCCATGTTCGCCAATATCCCAGAGACTGGCGTAGCTGAGAAGCCTGGCCCTCAAGTCTCTGCCGCTGGCGCTCTAGGTCTAGAAAGCTGTCTCTAACTGTGTCCATAGCTGGAATAGGGGGTAAAATAGAAATAAAAAATTAATAAGATGACAGGTGAGAGGCTTCACAGTTTTTCACATGCCAAGATCATCGAATCAACCAGAACTTTGATGCTGTCAATGTCGATCATAGTTCAGCCAATGTTTATCCGAGAACAAGCGATGAAGATTCTACGACCCATTATACAGGTGTCATGTAGCCATGGCCATGCTTAACAAGAATAGCCCTGTCAATATAAGATCTAAATAGCAGACTGCCACTTAACCCTACGGCCAACCCTGATATTGATGCCTTGAAATTGACAAGTTCTGTCTTACAAAAACGGCAATATGCAGGTCTCCGCTTAGTGCTTATCAACTGATCTTTATCAGGCCAATAGCGGCTCGGAAGTGCCCGTAAATGTGGGGCTTGATAGAAAAAAAAATCAACATGGTCCATGATAAAACTTCGGCGTCCCTCGTCTTCTTCTTTTTTCCTCCTTCCTTTCCTCTTTGCTCTTCTTCTCTTCTACGGGAAGAAGAGACATACAAATCCTCTACCACGATCGACGACGCCGACCTTTGCTTATCTTTGTTTGTTTTCATCGTCTGCTGTTCTGTTCGTGGATAGCATAATTTGTCGTTCCTTCGACCTCATCAGCCACAGCTTCGCACCTTAGCCGCCTTTTCTTTATAAACAAGAAAGTGTGCCTTGTCTTTCCTTCATTTTAATCATGTCTGCCCAGGTTCTTGACTACACCACTGCCGTGAAGGCTTTGGAAGAGTACCCTGAGCGCGATGGTTTGGACATCAACGAGCTTATGGACGCCAAGAAGCACGGCGGTCTGACTTACAATGACTTTCTGCTGCTTCCTGGCTACATTGGCTTCCCCGCCTCGGCTGTTACTCTAGACTCGCCTATTACCAAGCGCATCACCCTGAAGACCCCCTTCGTCTCCTCGCCCATGGATACCGTCACTGAGCATGATATGGCAATCCACATGGCTCTGCAGGGCGGTGTTGGCGTCATTCACCACAACTGTTCGGCTGATGCCCAGGCCGACATGGTGCGCAAGGTTAAGCGTTACGAGAATGGCTTCATCCAGGACCCTGTCGTCATCAGCCGTGAGACCACTGTTGAGGAGGCTAGACAGCTGAAGGAGAAGTGGGGTTTTGGCGGTTTCCCCGTTACTGGTAAGTCATACACTTTGATGCTCACCCCCGTGCTTTCATTGCCTCTCATTTCCCACTCGACTATGATGAAACAACCTAAAATATATAACTTTCGTTCCACTGAAGACGACATTAATTTGTCATGTGGATAACATATACTCTGATTCGTTGCCTTTTGCAAACTCTATTCCAGCATGAAACCCCTCACTATTTAGCTACTAACTATGGCTTCTGTGATTTCTAGAGACTGGAAAGCTTGGCTCTAAGCTGCTTGGTATTGTCACCAACCGTGACATTCAGTTTGAATTTGATAATGATACTCCCGTCGCTAAGGTCATGACTACTAACCTAATCACTGCTCGTCTGGGTGTTACCCTCCTCGAGGCTAACAAAATTCTGGCCGAGTCTAAGAAGGGCAAGTTGCCTATTGTTGATGAGAACGGCAACCTGGTCTCCATGATCTCGCGCTCAGATCTGACCAAGAACCAGCACTTCCCCCTGGCCTCTAAGACTGCTGACACCAAGCAGCTCATCTGTGCTGCCGCTATTGGCACCCGCCCTGAGGACAAGATCCGTCTGCAGAAGCTTGTTGACGCCGGCCTAGACATTGTTATTCTTGACAGTTCTCAGGGTAACAGCATGTACCAAATTGAGATGATCAAGTGGTGCAAGGCCACATTCCCTAATCTGGATGTGATTGGCGGAAACGTCGTCACTCGCGAACAGGCAGCTTCTCTGATCGCTGCTGGTGTTGATGGTCTGCGTATTGGTATGGGCTCTGGCTCTGCCTGCATTACTCAGGAAGTTATGGCTGTCGGTCGCCCTCAGGCTGCTGCTGTCCACTCTGTCAGCAGCTTTGCTGCCCGCTTTGGCGTCCCCTGCGTTGCTGATGGTGGTATCCAGAATGTGGGCCACATTGTCAAGGGCCTGTCTCTGGGTGCCACGACTGTGATGATGGGTGGTCTGCTAGCCGGTACTACCGAGTCTCCTGGTACCTCTTTCGTTTCCCGCGAGGGAAAGCTCGTGAAGTCGTACCGTGGCATGGGCTCCATTGACGCTATGCAGGATAAGAAGGCTGGTGGCGGTGGCAAGGACAGCCAGAAGAGCAATGCCGGCACTGCCCGCTACTTCTCTGAGGGTGATAGCGTCCTGGTTGCCCAGGGTGTTACGGGCTCTGTTGCCCATCGGGGGTATGTTATCCTCCTCTCTAATAATTTCAAGCGAGAAGCCTTTTGTAGATGATTGCTAACCGTTGATTTTCATAGTCCTATTTCCAAGTTTGTCCCGTACCTGGCGGCTGGCCTCAAGCACTCTATGCAGGATGCAGGTATTACCTCTCTAAGCGAGCTGCGTTCCGGTGTTGCTTCTGGTGTTGTCCGCTTTGAGCTTCGGTCAACCTCGGCCCAGGTTGAGGGCAACGTCAACATGGAATCATACGAGAAGAAGCTGTACGCTTAAAGAAGTATGAAGGAAGAAGAAAGAGAAAAAAAAGGGAATTACAAAAGACTCAACATGAAGAAGTATTTACGGGTTACGAAAAAAGGGAACTAGGGATGAGAGGGGTGGATGGCTGTTTTTTTTTTATATATTTATTTTTTTTCTTGGGGTTCTTAGCAGTACATAGAACAAGATCAAGTACAAGTACAAGAATGTCTACTTGTACCAGAACACTCTCGTTTTTGTTTTGATAGGGTTTAGGCGTTGTTTTCTTTTAACGGCCTTCGTTTTTCTCGTTCTCTGTCTGGTCATGAATAAAAAGCAACAGAACTTGCAGGAGAAGTCATGTCAAAAAATATCCATGATCATTTGTCGTGTGTGGCTTTTGTTTTCACTACTCAGGGCCAATATAAAACAAAGAACGTCATTATTAGATATCTTAATAGCGAAAAAAAAAGAGAAAAAACTACAAGCATAACCAAGTCCGCGCCTTTTCTTTACCGTAAGCAACAAACAAACTATTTTGGGGTCCAAAGCAAGAAAGCCTAGTAGTAGTAATGACACAACAAGAATGAAGTGTCAAGAAATGATAACACAATCGACATCAACAAAAGCAATAGCAAACATGCCTACCTTTCTTCTTCACTAATTACTGCGCCTGTCTCTGCCCCTGTGACAAAGGCGCAGGCGCTAACGACGATGCCGAGGATGAAGACGACTCATTGGTCTTGTAATCAAGACGTTCACTGCTGCCATTAGCCAAAAGTGGTGTTTTGGAGGTTGGTTCAGCATAGATCGCTTCACAGTCATCGTCATCTTCAATAGCGTTTTCGCTATCATCGACGCTGCTACTGTCATTTTCCTCATCCGCTAAGGCAGAGGGCCCCTGGCCGTCCTCAAGCATCCACGAGGGAATAATGACGGCAATGGAAATGAGGGTCAAGAACCACCAGGGCGCAATGATGTAACCAGCGACTACACCCCGCGAAAAGATCCAGCCGGTGACAGCAGGCCCAACGGCACGGCCAATGGCACTAACAGTAGTGGCAACGCCGTTCAGAGTACCCAGAATACGTACAGAGCTGGCTGAGTTGGTTAGAAGAATAATCACGCACGGAAAGGCGAGGATGATGCCGAAAGCCTTAAGCGACATCACAGCTAATAGAGCCCCAGTTCGGATAGTGGGATCAGAGATGAGGACAGTAAATGGGGTGAGGAAATAAGCGAGAGGCATGACGAATACTAAATGGACAGGAGACGTTAGGATGAGCGAGGTAAGCGCCTAGGAGCAAACGATTCAGGGATAAATATAGCATACCACATGTACGGAAGCAGTTCCGCACCCCGATATAGTTACATAGAGGTGGGAAGATAATGAACTGAACAAGACTGCACATAAGCCCATATATAGTAAACACGGTACCAATCTTGTCAGACTCCCATCCAAAGCCACCAATAAATTTAAAGGGCAATTGGGTCTCAGGACCCGTGTGGTCATCAACAGCCATGTTCAGAAACACAGGGATGATCTGGTCATAGGCCATTGAATGCACAGCTAGGCCCATGTAGGCGATTAGAGCGATAGTTGATTGGCGTGTGAAACACTCCGCGATACCGGCCTTAGGGGGCGACCGGCGGCGGGGTTTGGTGAGTACACGGGACGGGATAAGTGGGGCAGTGGCCTCGCCATCGACAAACGACGCTCGGCGAAAAGCGCCATTGCTTCCGCGAAGACGAAGACTGTTGGTCAGGCGTTTGCCAATCAAAATGCCCCAATCGTCTTGGTGGCGCTTATGGTCGAGGGTCTCCTTGAGGAACAAGACACCGGTAGCAATGGAAATGAGGAAGAAAGCAGCTGCAATCAGGTTTGGCAGAGCAAAGGGGTAATTTTGCAGAAGCTTGCTGTGGCCAAAGAAATCAGGGAAGCGCTGGGCGGGCTTGGCGAAGAAGCCGCCGAAGGCTGGGCCAAAGATGGAGCCGATACTCCACACGAGGGGCATGATGGAGAAGGCGCGGGGTTGGAGTTCTTTTTCAGTGACCATCTCGGCAACCATGGTGCGGATAATGCCGACTAGAGAGGAGGGAGGGAGGGGGGGAGGGAGGGACTAAGTTAGAAGCAAAACGGTCCTATAATATGGGAAAGGGGGGGAAGGGGGGAGACTCACCGTTGCCATTGCTAGCGCCTTGAATGAAGCGGATGGCAATGGCAGTTTTCAAATCAGTGGCGAACCCCCATACAAGGAAGCAAAGCATGGAAAACACCAAGCCCATTAGAATGGTCGGCTTGCGACCCCAGCGATCTGATGCCTGGCCCCAAGCAACCGCTGTCAAGGACTGAGAAACGGCAAACGTGCCAGTGATAATACCGGCCCACTTAGCAACTTCATGCTTAGGAATGCCAAAGGACTGGATCATCTCTGGTAAGTAAGGGAAGATGGACATAAGGGCTACCGGTTCGCAGAAGCGGGCAATGGCTGGGGGGGTGAGTGACGGCGGGTTAGTAAGTTTAGATAGTGACTATGGCAGCCTACAGGAAGCACGGCGGCTGGCGGGCGGCGGCTTACAGAGGATTGCCAGCTGATGCACGGGCAGCTTGGCCTTTTTCGGCCCGGGTCCGGGCGACGAGGGCGGCGCCATAATAGCAGTAAATGAAGCTGTACACAAAAGGATACTCGATGCGATGAGCAAGAAGGTAAAAATGAGGCGAGGCGATACGCAGTTAGCGGACGCCCTTGTAGTTGTTGGTATATGAGAGGAAGACAGGCGAGGAAAAAATAACAGAATAAAAATAAAAATAAGAATAAGAATAAAACAAGCAACTACGCCAAACGGACAGCCATGAAAAAATTTCGCTTCCCAAGTCCAACAGGTCCCTTCTGTGCGTCCTACCCAAGAAGGAGGGAGGCCAACAATAACACGCTAGGAAGGAGCAGCTCTAAAGAAGAATGAGCAAGCAAAGAGGGAAAGAGGGAAAGAAAAGTTGAAAAGCAAATCATGGGACAAGAAGAAAAATAAAGGAGGAATCGACCCCCGAAATAAGGAAGGAGCCGCGCTGAAGAGGTAAAAGACTATCAAAGCACAAAAGGCAACAGCCTCAAAAAAGACAGGCCAAGGTTTGATGCCACACGCAGGCTCAGCTCAAAGCGAACAACTGATTATTTTTTAGATTTTCCCTTTCTTCCTCCTACAAAGTCAAGCTTGCCAAGGATTAGCAGCAGGTGACCCGAAAGCAAAACACGAGAGAATAACCAACCTTCCCTCCCTCTCCTCCTGCCACTCCTGGCCCCGTCCAAAAGCCGCAGCTCTTCCTCCTCTCCTCCCAATGCTACCGCACAGTGTCCCCAAAACCGTGTTGCAGCGACCAAGAACGATCCGGCTTCGGCGCTACGAAACACAACCTTGGCTTACCGGGCTTTCTCATTTTCGTTCCTTGTTCCCTGGACCATACTATAGCTGAGCACAAGCGCCGTGCGAAAGCGCAGACACGGACACAGTACGAGCCTTGGGGAGTTGGTTCTTAGCCCTCTTTGCTTACCTACAGTGCAACGCAAGTCACAAGGCCGTGTAGCAAGATCGTGTAGTGTAATCTACACAATTCAAGCTATACATGCATGTACTTTTGGGCCGCAGGCTCGTAGCAGGGTGGGGGGTCTTTTCTACAAGACTTGACTATAGGCAGTGTGCCAGCTGCCATCAGCTGTCAGTACACTGGCGGTAGACCTCCTGTCCTCTTGTAGTGAGTGGCCTTATTGCGATAATAAGCGGATGCTCATCGCAACCGCTTTCAGTAAGAAAGAATGTCTTTGTCGAGGCTTTTTCTTTCTCTACACCTATTGTGCGAGCAGCCTATTAACGCATTTCCTGCTGCACACGCCACATTCCATTATCTCCCATCAGGTTTCCTCAACGGCACCACTACTCCACCCTTTGATACAGCAGAGCTCTAACCTGAGATACAAACTTAACTGGGTCCCATGACGTCAGAGAGCACGCCGCTGCTTGGTCGTCCACATGCCACGGCTACAGGACGACCCCGCCGCTCTCGACAGCTCTCGGGCTGTGCGATTTTCCTACGCTGGGTAATGATCGGCTGCGGCTCGATGCTCCTCACAGCCGGCCTAGTCCTAGTCGTACTCAGTCTGCTACTTGCGGCTCCCTACGGCCCTGACCACGCCTCAGTTATTGATACCGTCAAGTCTGGTCTCCGCCACAATAAAGCTCACACTATCCCGTATCATGAGCTCCAAGATATTCTTATGAACACGCCCTCGGCAGAGCGTAGCGAGGAGTGGAGTCGATATTATACGGATGGCCCGCACTTGGCCGGCAAGAACCTAAGTCAGGTAAGACGGGAGGACTCTTAGAGCTACAGCGCCCGCAGTACTAACACCAGCTTTTACAGGCGGTCTGGACCCGGGATAAATGGCAGAAATGGGGCTTGGATTCCAGGATCGTCAGTTACAATGTCTACATTAACTATCCTGAAGACCACAGTTTAGTCATGTACACCAAAACAGCCTCCACCGAGCACTGGAAGGTAGCCTACAAAGCCTCCCTGGAAGAAGATGTGATACCCGAAGATCCGTCCACGGCACGTCCAGATCGCATCCCCACTTTCCATGGATACTCGGCCAGTGGAAATGTCACAGGCCAGTTCATATACGTCAACTACGGCACATACCTTGACTTTGAGGACTTGATCAAGGCTGGCATCGACCTCGAGGGCAAGATTGCCCTGGTGCGGTATGGCGGCATCTTCCGCGGCCTCAAAGTCAAACGTGCACAAGAATTAGGCATGATTGGCGTGGTCATGTTCACAGATCCAGGCGACGATGGCGAAGTGACCAAGGAGAATGGGTATGAGGAATATCCCATTGGGCCAGCCCGGAACCCGTCGAGCGTGCAGAGGGGAAGCACACAGTTTCTGAGCATTCAGCCCGGCGACCCGTAAGTAAAGGCCAAGGGGGGGAGGAGGCTTAGTGATCTTGGGCCCTTACTTGCTTTAATGCAGCACTAACCCATACCCAATCTCTTTAGTACCACCCCAGGCTACCCCTCCAAGCCCGGTGCCCCCAGACAGCCCGTTGACAAAGCAATTCCCTCAATCCCATCCCTTCCAATATCTTTCAGAGATGCCCTTCCAATCCTCAAGGCACTCAACGGCCACGGTCCTGCGGCCAGCGACTTCAACTCCGCCTGGAACCGGAACCTTGGCCTCTCCTATCTCGGCGTCAAGTACAACATCGGTCCCTCACCCCAGGATACAGTACTTAACCTATACAACAAACAAAAATACGTCACTACTCCGCTCTGGAACGTCATTGGAGTCATCAACGGCACAACACCCGATGAAGTTGTCGTCATCGGCAATCACCGCGATGCTTGGATCGTCGGCGGCGCTGTTGACCCTAACAGTGGCTCGGCAGTGCTCAACGAAGTTATCCGAAGCATTGGGGTTGCACGTGCTGCCGGCTGGAAACCTATGCGCACTATTGTCTTTGCCTCATGGGATGGCGAAGAGTATGGCCTTATCGGCAGCACTGAGTGGGTTGAGGAGTATCTTCCCTGGCTGCATGTCACCAGCGTCGCTTACGTCAACATTGATATGGGCGTTGGTGGTCCGCACTTTCGTGCTTCCGCTGCGCCTCTTCTATATGAAATATTACGCAATGCAACGGCCTCGGTTGCCTCACCGAATCAGACTGTGCCGGGCCAGACAGTTGGCGACGTGTGGGACGGGCGCATTAAGACAATGGGCAGCGGCTCTGACTTCACTGCGTTCCAGGATTTTGCGGGTGTCCCGTCTCTTGACATGAGTTTTAGGCCTGATATTCACAGTGCTGCCTATCACTACCACAGCAACTATGACAGCTTTGGCTGGGAAAGGAATTTTGGAGATCCCAGCTTCCTCTATCATCGCACCATGGCTCAAATAGCAGGCGTCGTAGTCGCCCAGCTAACAGATCTTCCAGTAATACGATTCAATGCGACGCAGTATGCCGACCAGCTGTCTCTTTACCTAGACTCAATTGAGTCCAAATTCGCTGTAACAGCCCCCCATTCATTCACTGGACTTGCCCACAGCCTGGGCCTGACCGATGACGATATACACTTTGTACAGCGATCTGTCACTAGTGGTACTAGCCAAGCAACGGGCAGCCTAGAAATGTTCAAGCCGCACTTCCAACAGCTGCGCGAGACGCTTGCAGAACTACGCACAGCCTGTGTGGAGCTTGACAACGACCGGGCATTTGTCACTAATGAGCTTGCGGCGCACATCCCGTGGTGGAAGTTCTGGCGCTTGGCCCAGCTAGTTGTCGTCATGAGGCGGACAAACTACCGATACAAGACCTTTGAGCGGTCGTTCCTATATGACAAGGGATTAGATGGCCGGAGCTGGTTCAAGCATGTAGTGTTTGCGCCAGGGCGGTGGACGGGATACTCAGGCGGTAAGATCACCCTATTCGTTTCCTATTTTCTCTGGCGCTCGTTAAGACCATACTAACATTTCGCGCGCCCGTCTATTTCATCTAGCTGTATTCCCAAGCCTTGTCGAGAGCATTGATGATAGCAACTTTGCGAATGCTGTGAAATGGGCCAACATCATCAACGACTGCCTCAAGAAAGCAGTGGAGGGAGCTCGGGCCACGTATGTGCCCCGGTTTGATTACAGCCTTTTCAACGTTGGGTCAGTGTTTTGATGCCATTGGAAAGTAAACGGACCAAAGCTATCACGTTAGCCTCGATGTATTATATCATCACCATGTTATAAATTGTACCAGTCAGTCCCAAATCTAATCAACAAGTAACCAAAGGCGCAGTCCAAAACGCAATAAATAGAGGGAAAACCCCCCAAAGAAGTTATTGTCTTCACCATTCAAGATGACGGCTATGTGTGTTTGCAAATCAAAAGACTAAGGGAATAAATAGGGGGGAAAGTATAGCAGAAGAAGAAAAAGTAAGATCACAAGACAACATAAAACACCATCACCACCAAGAATAAAAGTAAGAGAAAAAGAGATGCTGCAACGTGCTTTCCCAACAATTAAAGCAGGAAGAAAAATGAAAAGGGAAAAAAAAAAAAGAAAAAACAAGAAAATGAGGCATATAACCTAGAAGCGCAAAGCAAAAGAAAGCAAAAAAAGGAATAATCCGTCAAGTAGCACACGTCAACATCAGGATTATCATGAAAACTCATTGTCATCATCGCCGGCTGGACCAAATGCGTTGAACCATTCCTTTCATCACACGTGCAACTCTGAACATGGTCTATCTTGTGAGAAGCATCCATCCATGCTTCTTCCCTCATATCTTAGCCATTGTTACAGTTGGTTAGGGCCACGGTTGTCCGTCCGTTATCTTGATTGGAAAAAAAAATAATAAAAAAGGAAAAGGGCCATATTTCAGGAACTTAAACCCCAGAACGCCGTTTCTATCTAGCATCGCCCTGCTGCCAAACGACTATCCAAGGCAGCCGGGGGACGGCCAGATTCGATACACCGCTATGACTAGCGCCAGCAAGTTACTCTCTAGTCATCTTGACAGCCAGTGGCGCAGCACACCATCGATTCTTTGACAAGAAGCATTGCCCCAGGCAAGGCTAGCCAGCCCAGTCTAGGTGCTGGATGGTGGTCAATGGAGTACGGCAGCCGAATCAAACAAGACACTTTTGCTTACATCTCGGGGGGCGGGGTTGTCTTTCGCAAGATGGCGGAGAACAACAAGCTTCTCAACACACCAAGAGGCCGGTCATGGCATAGCGTACAGTGCAAGGGATAAGAAAAAAAAAGAAAAAGCTATGCCTGGCAGTTATTGGCCGCCCTTTGCCTATCATACCTTGAGTTCTTCGTCGTGTCCATAGCCATTGCTATAGCCGTTGCTCATCTTGGACATAGGCATGCGGCCATAAGAGGGCTCAACGGACTCTCGTGGGGAGGCCACCGGGCTGTATGTAGAGGAGGTTTCGCTCGAAGGACGGCCGAGGCCGGCAAATGGCGGAGGGGGAGGTAGGTTGTTGACCCCATAGCTGTCGGCCTGGGTGTGATGGATATCATATCCGCTTTGACTTGACGTCTGCCTATCAGGCGAGAAATACCCGCTAGAATCGATCGGTGTCATGATTCCATCTTCGTATTCATCCAGTTCCCCAGGCGGGGTAGGGCGGACGCGAGCCACCTTGACAAGCTCGAGAACTGCGAGACTGAGGTTGCCGACAGCAGCATCCAGGACTGAGACGGGCGTAAGGCCAGCCGAGGACCCAACTGATTTAGATGCCGTGATGAAGTTGTTTGCAGAGCCCGCCACCTTGGCCTTCAGAGTTCCAAGCTGCTGGCCCAGCTGCTCGTTGATGGGTTTGGTAGTGTCAACGTCCTTGGTCATGCGGCGGACATTGGATACAACCATCTTCATCGAGTCGTTGACCTTTTCAAAATCGTTGCTGTGAGAGAAGCGCATGATTTCGTCAATAGACATTTGAAACCGCGTGACGTGGATATCCCGGATAATGCCATTGTCGTCAACGAGACCCTGCTCACGCAGCTGTTTCGAGATATCATTCACCATGGGAAGGCCATTTGATGATGCGCGAAGGTCTTGGCTTTGGGCCTTGGCCATTGCAAAGCGAGACTGCCACTCCCGAACTTCATTTTGGAGCTGCTCGTTGCTCTTTTCCATGGCCTGAATGCGTTCGTATGAGCTGTCACTTTGCTTGGATAGCATCCGCATTTCTTGCAAGGATTCGCGTGCCTGGGCCCGGACTTCCTCGATCAGGGCGGCCTGTTGCTGGAGCTCAGCCCTGAGCTCGTCATTTTCGCGCTGGAGCTCGGGGCTGGCCTGGCCACGGGAGGCTTGTGCGCCAGTCTCGATCTGATCCCGGAGAGTCCTCACTTCCTCCTCGTGATCGCGCCGCATGTGTTCAATATCTTCCTGCAATCTGGAATTAAGACTTTGTGCCGCGGCAAGCTTGTCCTCCAGATCCAATCGCATGTCTGACCATTCCTTTTTCTCTAAATTTGCCGCTGTTGACCGCGATCGTTCTCCATCAAGGGTGTTTTTGAGTTCTTCGTCCTTCTTTTGCGTCTCGGCGGTTAAAGTCTCGATTTGCGCCTTGAGATCCTCGACTTGTAATTGATAGTCTTCGATGATTTTCTTATCCTCCTATCGCGATATTGGTTAGCAATTTGTGGTTTGTGATTCTCTCGACATGGTGCGAGGGGGGGGTCTATTATTTTTATTTACCTCTGATCCTTCATTTCCATCGTCGTCCTCCTCTACCATAGTGCTCTTGTTAGGGACGATGGTGTTACTCTGGAACTGCTTGGGCATTGGCCGAGGGAATTCGCCTTCAGGGAGCCTGGGCGAGGGAGGGATTCCGTACGGGTCGCCAGGCGGCCCGCCACGCACAGAGCTGGCATCTGAGGGTCTTCTCATACGACTTTGGCTCCGAGGATAAGCGCCGCTGACTGGCGTCCCAGTTCGGCTAGGGGGGCCGCGGTTTGAGAGGGGGCTTCCGATCCGGGGCGGGAAATCGCCCTCGATAAAACGAGGGAAGCGCTTTTCCAGCTCATTGAAGACATCGATGGCAAGGTTTAGAAAGCGGGGAGGCCCGATGGAAGACAGTGTTTGGCGAGCATTGTTGCGCTTGGGGTGAAAATTTTGCTGTGCAAGTAAATGGGGCGGTGCGCTTTGTGGGTTTCTCGCAGAGGCCTGGCGGCGGTTCAGCTCGTCGTATACGTCGGTACTGAGTTCATAGAACTGGGTTGCCGTCAGTCGGATGAGTTTGTCTTTGGCATTATTTGAGGACTGGTTGCGGGCTTCGCGGCCCTTGAGGAAGGCCTTGAAGGCAAGATAGTGTTCGCCCAGAATGACTTCGATGTTCTGCTCCTCGCGTGCACTCCAGCCGCTTTCCCGGCGGCCGTACATGTTTGTTACAGTGCTAGAGCGAGCAGTGGAGGGTGGAGGAGAGGGATTGCCGGGGCTACGCGGCCTTTGGGGAAAGCTGGCAGTGTCCATGTTGGCGCCTCCTGAGTTTGGGGGTGTAGCAAGCTGTGCTCGGCTGTTGGCGCTGGCGTTGGCGTTGGCGTTGGTGTTGGGGTTGTTTGAGTCGCTGTTGTTTGATGCGTATTTAGAGGCTGACCATTCGTTTCCTCCTACAGATACCGGGGAAATGGGAGCATTTCTAGTGTTCATGTTCGAGCGGCGAGGGACAAGCGCACAACCAGAACGAGGGAAAAGGAGGACTCCAGCGACCGAGAGTCTATGCTTGCGACGATGTCAGAAAGGGCAAATACGGGAAATGGAGAGGATCGAATCGTCGGAACGGGGCGTGGAGAGAGTCAGAGGGAAGGAGAGATGGCGGCGGCGGCGGCTGCGGCGGCTACAGCCAGACGGTCTATATGGAGTCGAGGGGGGAAATACAAAGGTCCTTGGAGAAACGGCAATCGCAGCGTCGTGATAAGGAGGCGTGTGTGGTATTAAAAGGACGAGCAAAGAAGGAAAGAAAGAGCGGAGGAGAAGGGAAGAACAGAAAGCGAGAATAGAAAATAGGAAAAGAAGAAGACGAAGAAGAAGAAGAAGAAGAAGGACAGAAAAAGGACAGTCGAATGGAGACCGTCGAATGGAGACAGTCGAATGGATAATGGATACCAAGTCGCTTCGAAGATCCAAGTCAGCTCGGCCTACAGGCAGCACGCGAGCAAAGACAAGGACAAGACAAGAAGTCGAGCGGGCAGCTATAGCTATAGTGCGGTGTTGCAGTCAGTCCAATCAGTCAGTCAGTTGTGATGCTGGCGTTGGAATGGAAGCACAGGTAGAAGCAGAGACAGAGAAGAGGAAGAGAAAAGGCCCAGCCCAGAACAAGAGCGAAAGAACTTCAGATCGAGCAAGCAAGCCCTGTTCTTTTCTGCTCTCCTGGCTACAAATCCTTTGCTAGGTTCAATTTAGAAGCAAAGAGAGCACTAAAGGTTCGGCTTTCCCAAGCCAGCTGGCCCCTCCCTCCTGCCACTACGAGTGGCCCCTTTTTTATTCCCTTTATTCCCTTTTTTCTCGTCTCTTTTTTTCTTCCTCATTTTTCCACCCTTTTTGACTCTCCCCCTCCCCCTCGCCGCCCTCTTGTTATTTATTTTTCGCTCGTCTTGTCTAGGCTCTCTCTGCTCAGGGGTGTTGTGTGGCTGAAAAATCGGGAGTGTACCGTGGCATGCTGGGCTTGTGATAGGAAGGACAGGTGCTACGCGAACTCAGCAACCTGTCTGTCATGTTCTCTTTGTAGTTTCTTGCAGACAATCGCCAGATGACAGACCTGTCTGGTAGCCGGAGAGCTGCGACGACAAGAGTACCACGCGTAATAGTTAAGAAGACCCGGCTCAGAAGACACAGCTCCCGCAGGAGATAGCGCAGCACAGGGAGCAAAGGGCGTGTGCGGCTGTCCCTGCCATGTCTGCTCGCCTTGGTCTCTTTCGACGATCCGTAGTGTCTCCAGTCTCCACGTTCTGCGCCGGCTGCATCAGCTGCTCTATGTTTGTGCTTGCTCACCCTTTGCTGTGTCTCGATGGCCTATTTTTACCCTGTTTCTTATTTTTGTCCCATTTCCACCCATTCTTGTCGATTTGTGGCAGCAGGAGAAGGAAAAGGGAAGAAAATCGAAGTAATAAAATTAAAATAATATATGCAATAAGAAGACATACGCGACTCGGTCTCCAGCTCTTTGAAACCACTTCACTTGCCAACAAAGACAACATGAGACCAAGCACCCTTCTTTCTCACATAATCCCCAGCCGCCGTGTCCTCTTATCAATCCCAGTTTGAGGCAGTCGACAAAAGCAGGAACAAGCAGCAGCACAGAGTCACGGATCAACGAGGACGCCCCAAGGCCTGTTTCTGCTTGCCTTCTTTCCTGGCCCTACCCTCCAAGCCAAGACAAGGCCCCTGCAGGGGTCTCGTGCTGGCTGTATATATACAGCTCGGGAGTTGGGCGCGAGCTGCCCTGCTTGTTGCTCCCTTTCCGCTTCGTGCACTGCGGCCTTCAATAGCAATAGCAAATATTGGGCAATTACACCTTCGACCTGCCCCGATATCCCCATTGCCCTGGGTTTTAGGCATCATGCATGCTGTATGTCTTGTCCGTCTCTCTCGACTCAGCTCGTCGTCGCAGCCATCAATTAGAGGCACATAGCAAGCACACGACACACACTCACGTAAACAACGCACTTCAGCTAATAGCTTGCCCATGTTCTTTTGCTTTGCCATAGCTCCTCCCTCGGTGCCATGACCTTCGAAACTCCAGACACACTAGCAACATAAATAAATAGAAATATGGAAATTGAAAATTGAAAAAAACCCCGCACTCTCTTTGATCGTGCTCCACTCGCGATGAGTAATCTCCAAGTGAGATGAACCCTAAGACTGCGTCGCTCGCGCAGAACTTCCTGTTGTGAGCCCAGGTCATAGCTCGCTCTGCTAACATTAATTCCCTACTCTGCCCATCTGCTTTGGCTGTCAATTTCCGTCCGTCCTTTTCGCAATGTCACATGCCAAAAAAAGAGCAAAAAACAATATACGACCAATATCAGGGGTTAAGGGTAGTATTGCAAACCTGCGCCCTGGGAGAGGGAGCACAACGTGAGATGTCTAACCCTAACCCACTTCAGCCCACATGGTCTTAGGTCTTGGGTCTTGACCTTAGCCTTCCCTTGGGCTGCCCCCTGTAGTCCCCAGAAAGCTTGTTCATATTGTTCATTGCTCGGGTCCCTGCATGAGACGTCGCATTGTGGCGGGCAGCACATTAACTGCTTTTCAATATCGCCTGGCGTCTTGCGAATCTTTCCTGTAGGAGTTATCGAAATTACACTGAGGACCCCCGACTCTATCGTTCCAGGCCTGGATCTCTGGGATGGCAAAAAGCCTGCCTGCGCCTCTCCTTCCTTTCTTCTTTCCCATGCCTCTATGCTTTTCTTGTCTGCGCATCTTTTGAAACCACCCATGAGCTTGGTGACAAAGGCAAGGAAGGTCTGGAAGAACGGGCCGCTCCAACCCGCCACCTTAGGCCCATGTTGTCAACTCCCCTCCCCGTCTAGAAGATGGAAGACAGGACGAAAGAAAAAATTCTGTTGCTGGCGACGAGCTCGCCAACCAGCCTTCCTGTATTGGGACAGGGCGGGATTGGTATGGGTGTACGACTTGATCTTGATCTACTGCTGCAATAAAAAAAGTTGAGCACAGAGTGCAGGAATTGGGGGGCGGCGGCCCGTGTGGCGCGTGTGCTATGACTGCTGTTCTTGTTCTCTTCTGCTTCTGTTGGTCGAAAGCTGCCAAGCACAAGGTAAGCCAATAGCAAATATACATTCATGTAGTAGAACTGTACTCAGCTGAAATGGGCGCAAGGCTTGCTTTGTCGTTTGCCTAGTTACACCACTAATACGAGCGACGCATAGCAGAGTACGGCTCAACATCGCTACATGATGGCATGCTCAGACTCTCTGGTCGTCTTGTCTTCGCGGCCTTGGGGCAGTGCCATGTCTCACATTGTTTCCTGGGCCCCATGCCTGGCTTACGGTTTTATGCCATTTAGCGGGTAAATACTATACTGCCATGTGCATTAAGTCTGGGGCTATTTATTTGTATCGACAATTGTATTGTTTCATCATTTGTTCGCCAAAATAAGATCGAATACTATAGCGTATTCCAGAAGCGAATAGGCGGCAGGCGGCTGGCGGCTTACTGCCTTGTAGGGTCTCAAGCGTTTTTATACAGTACTGGCGGCTGGCGGGTTTAGTCGAAGCTGTCTTCTACTAGGGCTGCATGGTTCTTCTTGGTGGAAAGGCGTGTCCTTTCTTTTGCTACAGGATACTGTAGTTAGGCTAATACCCTTCAATGTCTTCTTCTTCTTCTTCTTCTCCTTCTCCGCTTCTTTCTCCCAAGTCCATTCCCTCGCCTGTATGTCTCATTGATAGCCTAACACAGCAGTACACAACTAGCTGCTGGGCTGGCTGGATAGTAAGCAGTCTCCCTAGAGCCTACTGCTTGTCCCGCCCTAGGTGATTTTGCCTTTAGTACATGTTGTCTTACGGCAGGAAAGCTTAATGAGGGCCGCTGTTCCGAGTGACTGATTCCCTTTCGAACTCTTGCCAGCTCCAGTAGCTATGGCATGAGTTGATTTTGTTTATTTTAGAAGACTGCACAATCTCGTCCTCTTCACGCTAGAGGCAGTTCTATATATATTTAACACCACTTAACTCGAATGCATCCAAAGTTTCCAGGAATAACCGATATCAAACGACATCGAAATGACTACTACTCTGTCAGGCTGATCCTAGAGTCTGACTACAGGAGCACAAATGCTAACAATTAGGCTTGTTGCTTTTTATTACCCTGCAAACGTACATCAACGTCATGTACTTGAACTTGAATATAGTATAATCTACCAGAGGAATGTTGTGCAACGTTGACCGTATTGCTTTACACCTGCCTTCTGTTATGTTGTAGCAATACGACAGACAATACGACGCTTATTATGCAGCACTATGTGCGTATGCATGCGTGTATTAGTCACTAGCGACAGGAGCGCGTAGGTTTCAAGTCTCTCCTACGGCCTTTTGTAGTCTAGCAATAACACTAGGAGAAATCTCTATCCGGCATGACCTTAGGACAAACCTTCTAATTTCCAGGATTAGCTACCTGGCGTTTTTGGTCTGCAGAAGCTGCGCGTGTACTATTCTAATAAGCCTCCGGCTTTCGGCACGGGGAGGAAGCGGAGCACAGCAGCCTTTGCCCTCCCATCGTCTGATGGCCGTACAACAATCCTTTTATTTTGGGCTGGTGATCCGTTGATATCACCTGAGATATCTCCCTCTATTCTCTTTCCTTTGCCCACCCCTTCGCCCCTCGCTGACTCTTTTCTTTTGCAACAAAACGGCGGCGCCGATTTTGTGAGGCCTCTTAATCATCTTTATCGGCACCCAAAAAGTGTCAAGAGACAAATCCTCATTAGTGTAGTGGTGATCATACCTGCTTGTCACGCAGGTGACCTGGGTTCGATTCCCAGATGGGGAGATTCTTTTTCCTTCTCTCTTATGAGACACGGGTAACTTCGCTGGAGCCCGTTTCTTTTTGGCCTACACACTAAAGAAGTGCCGTTTGCTCCCAGATGCCTTCGATGTTTTTCAAGTACATGACAAGCTAAAGAAATGTATTCGTCACTTCTCCCGTTGGGTAGTCAGTTACAGCGCACCTGTTGGCAATATTGAATAGCTTGTAACTAGACACGAGCCGGAATCTTCAAAGTTGGGCATCTATATCACACCACGACGCGGACTTCTCGACGGCGATAAATGGCCCATTGCAACTATTTCGTTCTGTGGTTACCGAGATGATAGTAAAAAAGTTCTGCCTGGCTGTAGAGTAGTCCAACTGTCCAGGAGAGAGCATTGGACGGAAATAGTTATATACCCCCTTTCTGGACCGATGCCTTTATGCCCTAGAACCAAGCTAGCGTCCATGTAGCTGGTAGATTCGGCCAACGCTCTTGCCACTCTGCCAAAACTTCAGGAACACGTAAATCAAAAGTTGAGCGGCCGGCGGCAGAGCCTGAGTCAAAAGATAACGGGCCGACAGCTTGGCGCTCTTCTTCAGCAACCTTGTTTAGAGAATTGGCGAGATCGACGATGCCCTGACCGCCAATGTAGGCCTCCTCGTGGTTATCCTTGATATCGATGTTGAATACGTGGACAGGATGGTTGAGGGGCGCGCCGCGGTTGTTGAGATCGTCAATAACAGCGTCCCAGCAGCGCTCTTCGCATGTAATGACAATATCAACAACACCACCCTCAGAACCTTCACTTCCACGGTCACTGGCGTGTGTCTGAGTACGGGGTACACCAATCTGCCAGTCTTGCCAGCGTTCGGGACCCCACTTTACATTGCGATTACGATCAAGCATATTGAGTAGCCCATTGGAGCGATAAAGACGCGGGTCTTTGCCCTCCAGTTCCTTGTACATGCTATCATACGATGTCTTGTTGAATTGATAAACGTTGGGCTGGTTGATTGTAGGGCCAGGCAGGCGGACCAGAGAGCCGGTACCAAAAGAAATCACGGGATAATTAGCCTGAGAGAGCCGTAGGTGTGCCTCCATTGATCTGGTGCGATCCAGAGGTTAGCAAGATATATCGCACGGTAAAACCCATAGATACGAGTGGATGGCAGATGATGATATTTCTTCTTTCAATTATGTAGATTGACATTACTATGGAATACATTGCGCCAAGCAACGGACACACATACCTGTTCTGGTTACTGGCACATACTGTACAAAACTTCAACTTGAAACCAGACTTTGAATCCGGGGCTTTCTCCGCAGCATTGCCACTATTGACTGCTGATCCATTGACAGAGTCCATGATTACGAGTAACAAGAAGATAACTACAAACAGCGCAAGCTTGGATAAAGAGACAAGAGCAAGTCACGCGTTATATGTAATGGATAGGCGGTCGATGGATACCTGAGCTTTCGGAGCAGTTAGCAAATGGATCGAATCCAAGGAGGGAGAAAGAGGCTAATAGTAGGGACCGGTTTTTTCTTCAGACAAAAGCGTATACGGTATAAGTTGTATCAACATAGTTTGTTTAGACAGCTCCAATAAAAAGAATGCATCATGAAAATATTTAAGCGTGTAGCGAATAGGGACATTGGTGTAGGCTTACCTATTGGATATTGATGGCTGTAGACTACACAGCGTGAAGAGAACAAAGAAGGAGAAGAATGGAGAGAAGGGAAAGAAGAAAAGTATGAACAGAAAGTTGATGGCCGCGTCGTAGCTGAAGGATGAAGGGTTTTGCGTTGTGGAGCACACAAGCTTGGAGCTTTAAAATTATAAAGCGGTGAAGTGCGGCAGAAAAACACTTAGACCTTATAATGTCATTTGGGACCCAAATCCTCAAGAAAATCATTGGGCTGATGGTCTAGTGGTATGATATTTGCTTTGCAGTATTCACTACAAATTTGTAAATGGTCGGGGGTTCGATCCCCTCTCAGTCCAATAGAACCCAGATTCGCATCTGGGTTTGTTTTTTCCTAATCGTGATTCAACCCGCAAACTTCTAATATATCTCCTCTTTTTTTTCATCATTGTTTTGCCATGGCGTGTTGCTTTGCCCATATCCTGTTATGGGTTGTGGTCCCGTACTTTGTATCATCTTCGGCTGATCCATGGAACCCCCTTCTCTGACTACATCGTCCTTGCTGCCCTGCATGCACATGCACACACAGGTTTTCTAAGTGTTGGAATCCATAAAACAAACTCTGCATTATGTTCTTCTAGTTTCCTAGTTTCTATTCCTTTTCTTCCTCATGTTTTTCATAATAAACAGCAGTTTGGTCATAACCATGAAATTTTCCTGTACTTAGTGAAACCCGCCACACATCCTACGAGAAAATGTATGAATATATTTGCTGGAAGCTACTCACAGTGGCCAGCCAGAATCACAAGGAGAAGCTCGGCCTACGGAACGTTCCTATACAAAATAGCATTCCTACTACTAGCGATCAATGCAACAGGAGCGAGCAAGTAAGGGTCAATAAATTGACTGTTCTCCTTGACCTTTCTTGACAGCTTGTTCCGATGCTTTTGGCAGCCCTAAAGCAGGTGCCAAGTGCCACCAAGGAGAATTGACTTGTCCTGAGGAGAAGGAAATAAACCTTTGAGGTTAGGTTAGGTTAGGTCACGGCAAAGGAAGCGTGAGAGGAATTCAAAGGCTAAACATGACAACGGGCCCAACGACGAAAGGAAGGAAGCAGCAACGGCAACCGTAACCCTAGTGATTACATACATGTTTTGGGATGCTTGGCTACATTCTCTTCTTTTTTGTCGTAGGTAGTGGCCGTGTCGTGTTGCATGTTGCTGTGTGCGTGTGTGTGTGCTGCTGTTGTTGTAGCTCTGTTGTAGTGCCAACAAGGGTAGAAAAAGGGCCCAAAGGCGCCTAAGCGGGCGGCACGGACACACACTGACCTGAAACAAATCTGAGTGAAGAGTAGTGCTGAACCGGCCAATAGGAAATGGCATGTTGTAGAAGGGGGAGAAGAGGAGAAGAGGAAATGGAGAAAAGGAAAGAAGAGGAAAGACAAAGATGGAGAACAAGACAACCTGGTTGCTTAAAATAGAAACAAAACACCAATAAACAAGAACAGAATAACATGCAGTGCCAATGTAACTTGTAACTTGTACTGCGTCTGCAGGGTGATTTCGATGGGAGCTCTAACCCCCGAGCCTGCGAAATCTCATGTCTTCTATCTGTTCGTTTTCGCCTTTTCCTAGAAGTGATGCTGAGATAAAAACAAGCTGAACGTGGCGCTGACGTCGAATCATAACACGTGGTTATCGGAATTATGCTTGGGTGATCATCCTTTTTGTTGTTGGTACGGATACGTGCTGAATTATTGATGTAGGCCTGCAGGTCTGCGTGCTTATTTCTTACATATATTGGTGGTAGCTGGAGCACTGAAATCTGCAATCACTGATGTATTGTGAAGACCTCTTGTTGAAAGACGGTCTGGTGGCGTGGCATAGGCAGGTAGAGATGCATGCTAAGATCAGGGGAAGGGGGGGGGGAGAAGATGGAAGAAAAGAGGTGGCTTGGGACGCACTTCCAGAGTGAGCCGGATTTGTTACGGTGAGATAAAAATTGTTGCAGAAACAAACAATGACTGTCAGATACACAAGGGGAGTGGTGTTATGATGGTGGTTGTGATGATGATGACGATGAAATATCCTGCCTTATTTTGTCTCCATTATAGCCTATTTTAGGGAAGCAACACACGGAGCACAGCTGTAACTTCATGGGGAGCTACAACAAGGACAATGCTTTTCCGAGTTAGTCATGCTGACTGCAAGAAGAAGTTGATCTGTATCATAAGCCGACGCCCATGGGCTTCTGGCGTCTCCGCCCTCTAGGCCGTGGATGGCCGTGGATGGCTCTGAATGTCTTTATTGTTGGTGAGCACGGCTAAAGTTTTCCGGGACTGAGACATGCAGAGCAAGACAATCCGTACACAGGGTCATAATAGCAAAACGACGACTCGACTCGGGTGGTGACAAGGGAAGGAGAGGAACAAAAGACTGGGCAGGACAGATATTTTATACCCTAGAAAACCTAACTGAGATTTACATTTGGAGCCGCCTAGGACAAGGCAAACCCTTGTTTCGTCTTCCTCATGTCGGAGCCTGCCATTCCATCCGGAAGGGTTCTCCCTGTGTCAAGTTATGAAATTATGAGATGGGGGCAGCTGGTAGCTGAGATTTGTATTGGCTCAAATTACTGCAAGGCCTCTCTTATTGCTGTGGGAAATTGGGTGTTTTAACGAGGAGGGGCTTCAGCCCAGGGGACAAGACGAGACGAGATGTTGTAGGCTCGTGGGTTGAGGGTTGAGGGTTGAGGATTGTGGTCTGAGGGTTGTGGGTTGTGGGTTTGTATAGGCTTTTGCAGCAGAGAGGAGGGAGCAGTTACCACACATATGTCAACAGTTGAGCTTAAGAGAAGAGACCCGTGTCTAAGCTTCTGCCTACCCTAGTAGAGCAAAAGCCGCTGCGCCAGCACTAAGAAAATAATAAGATGAAATATACTTCAGCAGAGCAGGAGATCCAGAGCGAGCTGAGAAAGCACGCTTTGTATCATTGTTTTCAGTTTGATCGGCATCGCTGAAGTTGGCAGGTTTGAAGCCAAGAGACCTGGGTGTAGGAAGAAAAGCTTGGCCTTGTTACCTATGGCTATAGCGCCAGAAAGCAGGCAGAGCACTAGCAGAACGGAGCAGCTGACACTTTGGCCCTGGTTTCTTTTTTTAGCAGTAGTACATGCCTAAGCTAAATAGGGGATGGGCAGGCCTAGACAGAGAGTTTTTGAATAGTGGCAACAAAAAATTCTTAGCTTGGGGGGTTTCCAGCCTGCCTGGAGGCTTTCTGCCGTCTGGCCGTCCGCATGTTTCTTCTTATTTTTTAGGTTCTGTTGTCCTATGCTCATGTTGCAAGATGCATTAACAATCCTTGAGACCAAGGTTCATGGCTTGGTTGGAGGGAGGGGGTTCTTTGTTTAACGCGGGAATCAAATGGTCTCCTTCGATTTTCTCTTTCTTCGGAACAGCACAGGAATAAAAGAAACAAAAAACCCAGGGTTCCAAACATAAACAAGCTGCAGCCAGAAGGGAAACAAAACCCAAGAGAAGCACGTGTTGTAGGGGAGTTTATATGCTGTGTACTGGACGGAGAGAATGCCCTGAAACCCGGCGTTGGAAAGCCTGTAACAGACGCTGGCTTAAGGGGGGCTGCTGCACTCAGCCCGCCCTAGCTGTACTACTGCGACGTGAAAGCGATTGATTAGTGCTGCATTTTTATAGTTGGTCATAGTGGGCTGGGCTTGTGGTGGCTGCTAAACTTGGCGGCTTTGTTTCCTGTGATCTTGCCCTTTTTAGACTCCATATTTCTTGTTGTACTGTACCTCTTTTTAATTTTTAATTGCCTTTTTTTGTTTTTTTTTCTTCATATTTTTTCAATTTTTTAAATTCTTTTTCTGCTGCTCTTAGTTTAGCCCTTGAATTAGAACCCCCCCCCCAAATCCAACTGTGTTGTGTGTGACTTGGTCTTTTCTTTGTTCCAAGTCCCCTCACTTTTTTCTCCTTCATTTTTTGCACGCCTATTCTGAGACTTCTGCGATCCAATTCCGACCTCTGGCCCTTTTTCTTTTCCTTTCGCTCTCTTCATCCTGAGCCATACGTATCTCCACGGATCGTATCCCATTCTGTTTTTAATCTAAGCTCGACTACCTTTCACTCGTGAGGTCATCCATTCGTCCCTGGCATTGCCGCTTAATAAGACCACCCTTTCTTTGCTCTACCTACCTACCTACTGCCATCCACGGCTCAGCAATCTAGTCTACTTGCTGTTCATCGCTACCACTACCATCCACTCGCAATTCCGGCTACGACTGCGGTTACCACAAGCTTTGTCAATTTGATAGTCCATCACCTTGCTTGAAAAAAAGAAAAAAAAAAAAAAAAAACTGCCCCTCGTCATCATTGCCGATTCAAAACGAAACCCTCCTCCTTACCAAGGCGGATCGAATTAGCGTGTAGCGTGCTATTATATTGAGTCGAGACTCTTCCCCTCCATTCTTGCCGCTTTACGCTACTCTCTATTCTCGCCCGCTTCAAGTATTTCTTGGACTTCTTGCTACGTGCGGAGGCGCGCTTACGGCAGGTCGACAGCATCTGGCCGTCACCTGGGTAGCCGCCAACTATTTCGACAGCTGCTTTGTTTTGCCTTCTCTTTATTTCTCTTTGTTCATCCTAACCTTGGTTTGGAAACGTCGTTTTCTTGGTTACAATCTTCCGGCATCTTAATTTCTTTTGCCTCTCTTCTCCCTCGCGGCATCTCTCGCCAGAAACCCCGTTAGCCTTTGTCTTTTTAACTCCTGTTTCTATCAAAACTCCCCTCTACTACACAACATACCACCCCCTCCCCTAGTAACTATTTGATACTTTATTGGCTCTGCTTCCTTTATGTGCTGTGGACTTGTCTCCCATCCAGATCCCATAAAACTCATCCCTCTATCTCTGTCTCTCGACACATTATCTCGACTCCCACCATGGAAGCATCCACTTCTTCACCGGCTGTGGCAGCCACAACCAAAACCAAAACCATTGCCGATACACCCTCCTCAACCACACCAGCTACTGCTACCACTGTCACCACCGCCACGGTACCGGTAGTAGCAGCTTCAGCAGCAGTCGCCGATGGAGAACTTAGCCCATCAACCGTGCCCCCCCTTGTGCCCTCGTCCCACATTGCTCGTCGATCTGTTGCCTCTCGACCTTTATCACAAGTATCTGCAAAGAACCGCCTTTCGCAGTACTCAGTCACCTCGGTTCCCTCGCGGTCACGGCCCGTATCTAATGTCTTCCCCATGTATCCGTCGAGCCTACCATACTCCCTTGTCCGCGATTTCGCCTATCCCACGTCGCATGTCCTCCACTACGGCCCATCTCCCGAACCCTCTGTGCCTGCTTCCGGCGCTAACACATCAGCTACTGAGCAAAGACGACTGTCTGATCCACCTGCCTCATGGGAAACCAAAATGAACTGGGATGCTCCGTGGCCGGCGGAATACTATGGTCGCTCAACAGACGTACCCCCTATCCATTTGGGAGACGGACCCCCGTGGAGCGAGGATGAGGACCTCCAGAGCCCCGTTGTTAGCTCGCGCCATCGGAAGCACAAATCCACATCAGCCACCTATTCTCGACCGTCACTGGATGCCAACAGTTACGCTGTTGACACTGGGTACCGAGTTGAACAGAGCGAGGGTCGTTATCCCACCCAACCCGAAGACGGCGTTAACGAGTACGTGTCCCGCCGCCACAACGAGCCCCCTTATACTTATCGGAACGGCCAGGACTCTCAACTGCTCGGAGGCCATGACGCTGACTCAGATTGTTCTAGTTGCGCATCATCGCCGGCTTTCCCTAGCGATCAGTCTAGATACTCGAGAGACTACCAATTCACTATTACCTCTCCCGATGAGGAGATGCACGGCAAGGCTGTGGCATTATACGACTTTGAACGTGAAGACGAAAATGAACTGCCCTTGGTTGAGGGCCAAATAATTCTCATCTCCTACCGTCACGGCGAGGGCTGGCTTGTGGCTGAGGATCCTAAAACAAAGGAGAGTGGCTTGGTCCCCGAAGCCTATGTCCGTTTGTTACGAGATATTGAGGGTGGAATGAATGGTTTAGCTAATGCCATGGTTGCTGAGAGGTCTGCATCGCCAAATGATAGTGGCACGCCCACCCAAGCAGAGCCAAGTGGTACTGGGTTCCCCGAGCCCGCCCTACCCGCTATCAATACGACGGTTAATGGCTACAATCAGCCTGTAGTATCAACATTTTCCACATCTAGTAAGGATCTCGACCCTTACCCGACAGACCAACTTGGTATCCAAGCAGGCCAAGCACCCCCACAAGTCGTCCACTACAACGGCCAACGTGGTGGCAGCAGCCAAGCAAACACGCCGACAATGACGCTCTACTCTGAGGCTAGTTTTCTGCGACGAGGCAGCCAGGATACCTCTGGCATGGCAGCAGCCGCTGCTGGGGCTGCTACGGCCGGGATTGGAACCGGCGCTGGATCTACCAAGATGACCACGGATGTGGACAATGCTGATGTTCAGTTGCTGACAGATGCTAAGATGTCCTCTCCAAAGACGACCAGTGTTAGTGAAGCAGGTATGACAATCCAGTAGCCTTGGCGGTATTCTGCGCAAGACAACAATGCTTCTACGATGTAAAACTGGAAGACGCTTCTCTGTCCTTCACCATCTATACCCTCATATATATCCAGCCTGAGATACTGAATCCGACCCCTACCTCCTCCCTCCCCCTCCCATCTCCTCAATCTCTATATTTCACCGTTACTCCCCCAACTACGAATCTTCTATTCTCCTTTTTATACCTAACTTACACGTGGCTTCTTAACAAGAATCGTCCGATATGTACAATCAATACATGTACTGCACTACCAATCGCATGGTGTATGGTGTGCCCTCCCCCACTTTGTTGCTCTCGCATGAACTGAACGATGCCAAACAAGATAATTTTTTTCGCTGATGTTTTATTCTCTCTCCCCTTCTCTTCGATTTGTGTTTGTGTCTTTTTTATTTTTATTTTTTTTTCTTCTTCTTTCTTATTATGGGCTGTATGGATAGCGGCAGCTTCCCATTTTTCTTTTTCTTCTACTTTTCATCTTGTTCCTTTCTTTCTTCCATTGCATATGCGGACATGCGTGTTTTAGCTTCTTTTGTTCATTGCGTTTGAATTCTATTTCTAGTTAATGACTTCTCTCTGTTTCCTGTGACAATAAGCAAAAAAAAGACACTAGAAAATATAAAATGAACACAAGACACGGTTATCAACGGTTCCTCGTGCCAATTGCTAATTTCCCGGCTGGATTAGAACTTGTAGACCTGCTCAGCAGTGTAGCCCAGCTCCTTGAGAGCACCCTTTAGCTCGCCCTGGTCCTTGGGAGAGACCTTGTTGCCCGAGACAGCGTTCATCAGGCCAGGGGGACCACAAACAAAGACCTTGATGTTCTCTTGCTTGGGCTCAGGCAGAGTGGTCTTCAGCAGCTCCTTGGTAACAAAGCCCTTGCCGCCCTTCCAGGAGGATGAGGGCTTGTCTAGCAGGTAGAAGGCGCGGAAGCGCTGGGGGTAGGTGTTTTCAAGCTTGTCGAGCTCGGCCTTGAGCAAGATATCATCCTCGGTGACGTTACCAAAGATTAGGGTGACCTTGGTCTTGTCTTCAGGGTTGCTGAAGATGCCGCGCAGAAGCTGGTACATGGGGGTAATGCCAGTGCCACCGGCAATCAGGGCGATTTCAGGGTGCTTGTTGGCGGACCACGGGTACTTGGGCAGAGGGCCCTTGATATCCAGCTTGTCGCCGGGCTTCAGGTTGTGGATGTGGGAGGACATGGGGCCATCAGGGTACTTCTTGACAACGAGATCCATGTATCCCTTGGCATCTGTCGGAGAACAAAAAGAAACAGCAGGTCAGTAACTGAGTGGGTAGGGGGAAGAGGAGAAGGGAAACTGACCTTCGTCGCTGGTAGGGGTGTAGGGGCGGATAACAGCCTTCTCGGCGCCCTCGGGCTTGAACTTGGTTAGGACAGCCGAGGTGAAAATGACGCCGGAAATAGACTCGGAGTCGGGGAGCTTGAAGCGGAGCAGTTTGGTGTTGGATGAAAGATCCTTGACATCGGAGACCTCGAGGCTTAGGAAGCCTTGCGGGCCACCAGTGAAGGCCTTCTTGATCTCAGCGGGGGCGGCGGCAGAAGCCTTGGCGCCATTGCCATTGGACAAATAGTAGCCACCGATAGCAAGCGCGGCAGCGCCAGCAGCATACAGAGCAGAGTTGGAGCTAGGCTTGGGGGCTTGTTCCGGGGACTTGGGGACAGCATTGGGGGATTCGGAGGCGAAGGCGCGGACTTGCTAGAGGGGCGGACAAGGTTAGTCAAAGAGCTCGAGGTTAGCTAGGACATTAAAAAAAGATGCAGTGCTTGAAGCACCATTGGTGATTTAGATGTACGGCTTTCTTGTGGTTACTGTGCTTGGATTGGCTTTTGCTGTACTGTATGTATTGGGTGGGGTTCTGGAATAAGAGCTTGCTTACCTGGCGTAGGGGCCGAGTAATACGTATAGCAGACCGGGCGAACATTGTGACGGATTTTGAGGGGACACACAGGGACACAGGAACTAAGAGGAACAAAGATGATCAAAACAGAGTCAAGATAAACAAAATTGCGCTCTATTTGAAACGGTGCGTTAGGCTGACGATGCAGTGGAGAAGGAAAAGCAAGGAATATGAAAGGGCAGAAAAAGTAGGTCCGGCTTTGGGGCCAGGAAGGAACGCTCGGTCAGCGCAGCGCAGCACGGGAGCTTTGCCTTCTTGCCGAATGTAGGGAAGCAAAAATGGTAATAAAAGCGTAGAGCCGGTGGCAGCTGACACAGCCCCTCTGCCAGCTGCCGGAAACATACGAGCAGCCCAGTAGCCAGCCAGGGAACAAGGGGCTTAATGCAATGCAGGTTCCTCAGCCCAACCCCTCCCCTCAACCCCTCGTCCTCCTCATGCCCTTGCTCTTCTACTTGCCTTCTTGGTGTCTCTTCCAGTCTCTATAGGTTTATAGAGCTCCATATAGCTCTGTAGTCCTGTAGCTAAACTGCCTGCTATGTCTTGATGACTGGCCTTGCATTGCCGCAATGGCAAGTTGGAAAAGATGACTGCAGTTGCAGAGTGGATCACATGATGCAACATATGCACGATCATGGGCTCTTTGCTTGGGGCTCCTGTCTTTAGCCTTCTTTGTGGTTCTTTTGCGCCCTTATCGAAGCTCTGTTTGGCTAGTTTGTGCCTAAAACTGGGTGGATAGAAAGGCCTAGCTGGGCGTGCAGCACCCCTCCATCCATTGATGACTCTCTCTAGGGCATCAGTTGTTGAGAAGTAGCCCTGAGACCTTTTTTATGAGGCGTTTTCTTTCTTTGCTTTCTCCTTTCCTTCCTTTCCTTCTCTTTCTCCCTTTTATACATTTCTAATAGGCGACTTTTGTGTCTCCAGTCAATGAGGCTGGCGTTCTGACAACTCGGCTGTATATTTACACGCAGCTGTTGCACTTGTCGTTCCTCTTGTCCCTCTCTATACTTGTATATATATATACGTATACAGAGCTAGCTTATCTTCTTTCTCTCCTTCCTTACTGCAGATCATGCCATCTAAAGAGCCGTCCTCGTCGGGCCGCTCCAAAGCTGGCCGCTCGTCTCGCCGAAGCGAGCGTAGCAGCCGTCATGGTACTTCTTCCCGCGCCCATGGTGCAGCCAATGAGGACCCTTCCTACTCTAACTCGCCTTACCAACAATCTGTGCGAGCTGCTGAGTCACGCTTCTCGCTGACTGACCAGTTTGCAACGACTGCCCGTGAGTTTGAGTTTGGCTTCGACGATGCCTCGTCCGTCTTCACCAAAGTCACCGATGTTGCCGACAGCCATCCTGACCTGCCGCCGCCGTATAATGACGAGGCTGAGGGTCCGGCTGCTGTGGAGGATGCTGTTGGCCCCAGGGGAGCATGGGAAGATGTCGAAGAGGATTTCGACTACGTTGAGCCTAGCCATTACGACATTCTGTGCTTGCCCCGAAACTCGGCCCTGACCCAGGATCAGATCCGCCGGGCATTTTACCGTCAGTTCATGTTGCTTTATCCCGAAGCCCATGCCAGCAAATACCGTGCAATGGCCGCGAACCACTTCTTCAAATCGCAGCAGGCCTACGAGACTCTGATGGATCCCCAACGTCGGGCCGAGTATGATGTGCTCGGAGAGGATTGCGAGGATGCCGAAGCCCTCGTGCATGGTCACTACGACTCTGCTGTTGAGGGCAAGCTGCGGGCCCGGATGCAACAGGTTGTTTATGGAACCTCTGAAGTTGGTGTCCGTATTGATGCCTCTAAACTGTATAACCAGCTTTACCGCCAACTAAGTAGAGGCAGGACACCAACTGTTGCAAGCCTGGCTCAAAGTATGAAGCCATTGGACTATGCTCTCAGCCAGTCATTCACTGTGGGCGTCCCTGTGCATCGCGTCCTCCCGCTAGCCCAGCTCCGTGCTGCAAAGAAGAGGCTGGGCGGCATGATGGCTAAACTCAGGCCAGACAAAGGAAAGGCAAAGAGCAAGAAGCGGAGCCGAGACCGGGAACAAGACAAGGCGTCGGCGGCAGCTGAAAGTTCCAACTACTACATGGCAATTCCTACTGTGACTGTGGCCGGCTCGCTATATGGCCTCGTTGATGGGCTTACCCAGGCTAATGTGTCGTCGTCGCTGTTAACCGACCGCGTTCAACCCCTCTTACCGCTCACCATCCCTCGCCATCGCATTGTGCAACTGGGCGAGCTGAAATGCACACCCCTTGTTGCTGTCCGTGTTCGCCAAGAGGTGATCCACCGTGCCCGGGCCGCCGAAAGGACAGAAAGCGCTGTAGGAACTTCCTCATCTGCTGCTGTTGCCGGGTCCGAAGAGCGCTGGACAAAGAGCGCTATCGAAGTGGAAACCGACGTCATTCCCGAGCGATCGCTGACCGCCCGTGTTTCGCATACTTTCCTGCTCCCCTATAGCTCTGTTCCTTGGAACATTGAGGCTAGTGCCACTAATGGCCGCTATGTAACTGGTGGTATCCCCCGTCTAGGCATGGGCATGTACCGCAAGATTGGTCCTGGAACGGCCTTCTTCCGCGCCGACAGCGGCGACTGGCGCTTTGGAAACGGCAGAGTCTGCAACTTCTTTGGTCAGTTTGCTAAGGAAAGCAAGAAATGGTTCTATGCCGACTTCCAGTTCCCACTAAAAACCACACCGAGCATCGAGATTGGCTATAAGACTACGCCATGTGAGCGATGGACGACTACCAACTACGCCGATATCCCGCGCGGCGAGTCGGGCATTCGTGGAATGGACCGTGAATCCTCATTTGCTGGTCGTGGTTCATGGGCTGTGTCAGTGTCTGCCATGCCTAGCGATGTCTTTGCCGGCTATCTTCGCTACAGCCGTGATATCCCCTACCTGGCCCCAACCCAGAATCCATCTCGTATTGAAGCCGAGCTGTGTGGCAGTAGCTCTGCTGATTACTACCTAGCTTTGCGTAACCTATGGCAAGTTGGTAACTTTGCACGCCTAGGCCTTGAGGTTAGTGTGAGCGCTCACCATGTTCACCTATCTCTATACTGGGCCCGGCTGAGCCATGCTGTCAGCCTTCCAGTATTAGTGGCTCCACGTACTATGATCTCAGACAAGATGGTGGCTTGGGGAGCTGTGGTGCCGTTCGTTACGGTGGCGTTGGGCCAGCTTGGACGCCGCTGGCTAAACCGTAGCCGGGTGGCCAAGAAGATGGCGCGTAACCAGGAGGCCGTACGGGCATACGTTGACCAGAAACGGGTCGATGCCGAGGAGGTCGAGTACCTGATTGGAGGGTTTGTTGAGACACACCAAAAGCGCGAGGCAAAGAAGGGTGGCCTAGTCATTTTGAGTGCCAAGTACGGTGTCAAGGAAGGCGCAGGAAGCAACGCAGTTTGGGGCGGCGGGGAGGTCGCTGACGTCAGAGTCGCAGTGGCGGCCTTGGTAGACGGCGACGGCCGGTTGGAGATCCCATACGGAGTGCGCAAGAGCCATATTCCGGGCTTCTGGGACCCGATGCCATTGCAGGAGAAAGTCCTGCATGTAAGGTATATGTATAGAGGCCGGGAGGCTGTAGTGGAGGTCCGTGGTAAGGAGGGTCTTGTTCTGCCACCGGTGTAAAGGCTGGTGCATGGCAAACATAAGAAGGAAAGTTCTTGACCCTAAAGAGATGAAAAAAAAAAGGGAAAAAGAAAAAGAAAAAAAATACAGAGGAGGTACAAAGCTACGCGGCCCTTTTAATGGGAATCGTTTAAGCGACGGTAGAGTTTCTCAAGATCCAGTCTCATTGTTATGAACTATAAAAAGGATATATCTATACATTATACAAGCCGACCCAGATATTTTGCGCGCTGTGATGAACCAAGGCAAAGCATTCCTGGCGCTTAAGCAACGCTGCTGCTAATTAAGAATTACCGTCAGCGAGACAGCTAGGCCTTTTAACTTGAAGTCTTCATATCACAGCCCCCAACCAATTTTGTCTTGCCCTAGAGCCATTTTAGAAGCCTAGCGCAGAGTTCCACACTGTAACCGTCTGGTCGCTGCGATCGGCGGGGGAACCAATCGCAGCAACCTGGGCCTTGGCATCCTGGCAGATGGCCTTGGCCTCGTCATTGGCACCACACTGGTTAGTCAGCTCGTCGCAGATGCGGTTGGTGATGATGTTGGGGTTCAGAGCCTCTTGCTGGATGGCCTCGATCTTGGGGTCATTGGCCTGGAAGGTAAACTCCGTGGCAGGGCGGCCGCCAAGGCCTCCTTCACGGCGGATTGTGGGGTCACAGGAGCCAAAGTCAGCAGCACCGCCGCCAACAGCAGTGGATGGAAGGGAAGTGCTATCTCCGCCCTCTCTAGTGTTGTCCGTGTTGTCCGTGTTACCCGTGTTTCCAGTGTTTCCGGTGTTACCCGTGTTTCCAGTGTTTCCAGTGTTTCCAGTGTTTCCAGTGTTTCCAGTGTTTCCAGTGTTTCCAGTGTTTCCAGTGTTTCCAGTGTTTCCAGTGTTTCCAGTGTTTCCAGTGTTTCCAGTGTTTCCAGTGTTACCCGTGTTTCCAGTGTTGCCATCAGCAGTAGGAGTGGGAGTAGCGGTGCGAGTAACAGTAGAGAGTGTAGTAGGCCCTGCAACGATATTTGCGACGCTGCCGTTGTTCTTAGGCTGTCCACCATTATTGCCGGTCTTGCCGTTGTTGCCAGTATTCTGAGCACCCGCCTCTACGGAAGTGAAGTTGCTGAACCCCTGGGCAATGGCGATATCGGCAACAGACAAGCCGTCTGCAGGAAACGGAGAGGTCAACGAAGTCTTGGAGTTCTCATTCTCAACATCCGACCCAATGGTGTCCGGGTCAACCAGCGGTAGGATACCGCGCAGAGCCTCTGTAGCTGGCAGGTCAGCGGACGCACACAGAGAGTCAATCTTGGCATTATCCGGGTTAAAGTTGCGCTCAGCAGCAACTAATTGCTTGGCAGCGTCAATAACTTGAGGGTCATCTCCCAGTGTGTCAACAATCTTGTCAGCGAGCACGAGTTTATCGCACGGGTTGGAAGAAGCTAACAAGACATTAGGAACTTCACCAGAAAGAGAGCCAGCTTGGCCAGGAGAGCCAAATTCAGTAAGACTCGAAATGGCGGAGACAGGGATCTGTTCCTGACCAAAGCGAGACTCGGCAAAGGCCAGCAAAGTGGCGAGAACAACGAGCTTGGAGGTGAAAGACATTCTGTTTATTTGGAGTAAAAGAAGGATAGTAGATTTGGATGTGGGATAGGATCAGAGAAAGGAAGAAGGGCTAACACTGAGAGAGTGAAAAAATAATATAAAAAAATATAAGAAAAGATTAAAGAAGTAAGAAAGAAGGAGGTAAATCTGACAATACCAGCTGGCAGATTGATAAAAAAGGAAGTAAATTAGAAAAGGGACTGTTCACAGAACGTCAAAGAAAGAAAAAGCGTCGAAGCCGAGATAGAAATGGAAAGATGGTTTGATCGATGATGAAGAAGAGGAAATAGGAAAGAGAAGGTTATCGAAGTGGACAATGCGATGTTTTATAGATGAAGAGCGGAGATAGTACGGACGACTGCATAAATGATGAGGCGCTTCCAGAGCCACAAAGAGAGCAAGATGGGCTGAGATCAGATGGACTTCGTCCGTAAGTACAGGCTCTAGACCATGGCCTATGACCCCGTCCTGTTGCCTAGCGCTTAGTGTCAATAGTGAAACTAAGCTTTGGTTCTAGAGAGGATGGCTGATCAGACAGTATCGCGAGTTTTGGGTCAGCAACTTTCTGATGATAATCAGACAAGCCGAGTTTCTCCCAGTGTTGCCTCAAGCGATATTTCTATGAGGGAAGGCCATCCCATGTTTTGGAAACGCGCTGTCAGCCAAAGAAACTTAGCATACCATAGTAGCAATATCAGACAAACTGAGGTAGAGAGGTCTTGGATAGTACGTTTGATCGGCATCGGCTAACACGGAAGCCCATTTATCCTTGGGCCCCATTTTGACACTTGTTTTGAGACCGTTTCTCCCTTCCTCGCGTGTCTCTAGTGAAAATGCCACATTCTAAGTGTCAGAGAGATATCTAGTTTCATTGGTAAAGAAGCCACCGGCGTGGTTTGGAGTCTGATGACAGAAGTTGTTTCAGGAGTTGTGGGGTAAGTTTGTTGAACATTGTTGTGTTTGTGTAACGTGTACATGTCAGAAAGTTCAGAAAGTTGGCTGCTGCTGGGGTTAGTTACTAGGGTTAGGCTACGTAGTAGCCTAGTTAATCTAGCGACAACTCTGATACAACTGTGGGCTTGTGTAGCAGTTATAGGCAGGAACGTGTCACGTGCTTTAATTATTGAATAAAGGTTCTGGATCAGCTCAAGCAGCCACTTCTTTTTTAGATTGTCTTTCTCCTGAGTTTGGGAATAATATCACGGTGCCTTATTTCAGGTAAGGCAACCAATGCCCGGCAGCACCACGGAGCCATGCCCTTTTTCGTTTTCGAGGATTCCCTTACAAAGAAGACTGACAAGCTTATAGCTACGCTCGCCCACTATCGAGAATACTGCTCTTTAGATTCAGATTCTTCAATAAAGCGATCACAGAAGACAAGCAGACAAGACACGAGATGCCAGCTCTCTCCATACATGAGATGCAAATCTTTGATAAGCTCATATGGGCTTGCGACACTGCCTGGATGTCACATCCATTGCTAGTCCGCTCATCCAACCCATCCGGGGTCATTTGTATACCTCGAGACCTATCCAGGCCCGATTTTCTTGGCTTGCGCCTACAAGGCTATACAAAAGATACTACTCCTTGATGCCGTTCCTCGACATCGTTGGGGTTGGTGCCCAACAGTGGCTCCTTCGCACTGCCTTTGTATGAGTGACCAGTGGGTATGGAGTGGCTGTTATAACTGGGTCCTTTGACGTAACTATCTCGCCTTCCATACTTAGTTGCCGCGCTTTCATGAAGATTGGATACTGTGGCCCGCTGCTCCCCGGATACAACAATCTCACCTGCTTGACTATTAAGCTGAACTCCGGCTACCAAGCCAAGAAACAGTAGCATATTCAGACCGAGCTCACTGAGGCCGCATATACTGCTATGCGTCCCTACACATCTTATAAAGCGCCATAACAGATCAAGTGCTAGTCAATGGTGCTCTGAGAAGAAAAGTTCCCGGGCTGCATCAGGGCGCGCAGCGTGCCTGGACAACGTCTTGGATCTTATGCAGCTCTATCTATGCCGGACTTTGCCAGCGCAGAGGACTGAGAGTCCACGTCTTGTGACCTATGTGCTTTCCTTTCACTTTTATTTTATTGGGGCACCTAGCGAGCACAACTGGGCGTATAAACCTCTAGTTTCCCCTTTATTCCCCTTTACGGTGCCCTCGCAATCGAGGCATAGCCCTGCGATGCTACCCGAGTATTGACCGCTTCAAACAATATATCTTAGAATGTGCATTCACACCCAAGAGGAGAGCATAGTCACTCGGGGCATGAGCATCTGGCTCAATTTTCCATAGCATAGCAAAGAGCTATCTAAATGCTGCACTCATGGCACTGTAGTTGTGGGTAGACGTCGATTTGCTCGCACTGGCCGTCCACTGGCCATCAACGATTACATAATCTCTACAACTTAAAGAATTTTGCGACCATGGGCTGGGGGTTGCTGAAAAACCTTATTGTGTAGTCACTCTGGTACAAGTTTGGTCAAAGCCTTGGGCTGTGAACGAGCGATTTTCTAGAAGGCCTTGCTTGTTCTAGAATCTACACTCCCTTCCCTTGTCTCCGATACGTCCCTCCTATGATGTCTTTCGTTCCCAACAATGAGATCCCCCAGGCAAAGCCACGAAAAACCTAAGGATGCAAATGTGGGAAGATCCTTATGAAAAATAAAGCAGCCTCCCGAGTTGTTCCCGTTGGTCGCAGCGCGTGTGGGCCCGGGTAGACACGTATTTTATGTGTATTTATCTTGGTACTTTGAACACACGTTATTGTTTTTCTTCCTTGTCCGACCTCTCTCGGAATAAGGCCTAACTCCTGGTCTTTCTAGCCATGGCTCCAGCTAAAAGAGAGTTGTCATTAGAGAAACGGAGCGAAGACGGCGAATTGGGGGGTACATGGCAGATACAAGACAAGGCAGGGTGCAGGGATTGAAAAGAGTAGCCAAGCCAAGTCAACATATTGTACATAGACTCATACTAAGCATCTCTAGAGTCACGATAAACTCATAGCGCAGGCTTATCTATCAGCTTGTCAAGCGGCGAGCTAATAAACTTCCTAAGCGCGGGCTCGCTTTTGACTTGACCGTCAGATAAATAATTTTATGAAATCTTTGGGAGATAATCTTCCGACCTTGACGAGATAATCTGGCAATTCTTGGTCTGGGTTGGCCTCAACTTCACCAGAGTCCACTTGCGGATAGAGAAGCCAAGACATAGGCATAGCATTGTAATATTGTGTGAGGAGATGCAAAAGAAAGGAGAAAAGATATGCCTCCTTGTTTTCTCTTTTCTCATCGCTGGTCCTCCCGCCACACCACACCACCATTACCACCAGATCGATCACATCACAGCTACACGCACAGATTGCATGGCAGTTTCTCTCTGGCCTTTTGACATTCTGACATGCCACAAAAGCAGAGCACTGGGCGGCATTGGCCTTCACTCTTCGCCGGGTGACTTGCATCGAATGTTTGCCGGCCTTGGGGCGGCTGTTTGCATGCTGGAAAAATAGGAGTAAATTGGAGAACCGCAATAGTGCAATAGTCGGTCAAACTTTGGCCCAGACTCAATGCCTTCTTCCGTTCTTATACTTTGGCCATTGTTGGTTGGCACTCGAAGATGAAGGAAGCGAAATGTCTGGGGTGTCTTTGTCAACGCACACCGAGAAAAGGGAGCTCTTCTTCTTCTTGTTCTTCTTCTTCTTCTTCTGTTCCTCCTTCTTCTCCTCCTCCTCTCCCTTCTTCTAATTCTTCTGAGGAGATTAATTTTGTCAGGAGCAAAAGCCAGTGACTCAAGGACCAGCGGGTGGCCTCGTGCGAGGGGGGTGTCTTCTTAGAGCGCAGGTAGGTCTACAGTATAGCCCAGCCCCAGCAAGAGCGAGGGAGCAGCGAGGCGGTAAGGGTTTAGTGAGTGCATAGAATGCAGAGTTAGTTTACTGGACACACGCATATGCATCTCCGATCCGAGACGAGGGTACAAACACCCTGAGGCTCTGTTTGTTATGAGAAGGAGGCTCTGCAGACCGAGAGCCTCTTGGCAGGCTCTGAAGATCCAGCTCTAATTGGTCCAAATTAAAAGACCGGCCTGGCCTTTGTTCGGAAGACCCACTAGGGGTCCTTGTTCAGAGTAGCACCCAAGCATGTACCTTATGTGCTACCACACACAGGAACTGTACTTGTTAGTTTTCTTCTTCTTCTTCTTTTTCCTCTTTGGGTCTAAAAAGAAAAGAAAAAAAAAGAGGAAGAGGGGGTCCCAGAAACCGAACGCCGCCTGGCTACCGAAGCCGAGAATCGTCCGATGGGGAGGCTAGCAAGCAAGAGATCAAAGACCCTGATCGTGAAATATGACTGACTTAGCCTTCCACTTTTTCTTCTAGAGCCTGCTAAATTATTCGCCATCGAACCCCTGGGATTATGCATAGCAGAGGGCGTTTGCGTCGTGTGTGCAAGTACAAAGTGCACCAGTGTATCAGCGTACCAGACTACCAGCGTGCCAGTTTGATGTTTAGACTCGTATGGGCGTACCGTGACATTAATGCATGCTATTCTATCTACCAAGCCCTCGCAGGAACTTCATCCCATGTTCAAATAACACTAAACAACCATCCAAACAAAATCGCAAACTTGCCACTACTAACACAGCACCGCACCGCGCTGCACTACACCTACACAGCACAGCGCAGCGCAGCACAGCACAGCCCTCCCAAGCTCAGGGCCTCAAACGTCAGAAACCCAGCCGGACGACAGGAGAACCAGGAATTCACTCACGCTACCCACATCCTTAAGCTCGGCAGTAAGTGTAGCACCGGGATCATGCATGAGTTGGCAGGGATGCATTGCCCCCGGCTGTCTCATAATGCGTCTCCCACGTTTGTGATATTCCTAGGTGAACACATAGTGCGCGCGCTTCGTGGTTGAATCAGGTTCAGGAGACAAATGGGTGGGCAATTTATATATATAAAAAATAGAATAAATGGTAAAGTATGGCAATGTTAACAATGAGCTTCTATCCTTTTTAATAACAAAATTGCGGCCACCATTGCCCTATCGTTTCTGGCGGAAAAAAAAGAAAAAAAAAACGAAAGCGAAAAAAGGCACCTGGCCTGGTATTTGCATCTGATAAGGCCTGGGATCCTCGCAGGTCGTCCTATAGTGGTGTATCTAGAAGTTTGGAGAGTTGGGCTGAACTTGGTGGGAAATCTGGAGAGGAGAAGGAGAACACAGGCAACAAGAACAAAGGAAAAAGCATGCAAGCGGAGGGGGGGGAGAGGAGATGCGGCGATGGGTGTTGAGCTGCTGCCCATGCTGATCAAGATCTGATTAGATCTGATAAGAAAAACAAGGCAAAAGAAATGAGGAAAACAGGAGGCAGGTATCCGGCGGAATCGATCCAACCAGATGGTTAGTCTCATTTCTTCCTATCCTTCCTTTCAGGGATTTTCCCCAGCAGGGAAAAGAAAAGAAAAGGAAAAAATTCTTTTTTACTTGCTTTAAATTGTCATAGCGACAACCGCCCGAGGACCTCCGAGGCGAGGCCGAGCTAGAAGGAGGCCCGGCCTTTTACACAGAGAACAAACAATAAGAAGGAAAAGAAATCATAAGGGGCGAAAAAAGACAAGCAAAAGCAAAAGCAAAAATCCAACGGAATAGTAGCAATCTCAGTAAAGCATCGAGCACCACACGGACAACTGTGGCGCTCAGCTCTTCACAAAAAAAAAGAAAAAGACAAAGGAAAATATAACAGGCTTGCTTTAGTGGCCACTGCTAATGCCCTTGGCCGCATCAGACCACGGCATGGGGAACACGGGAAGCTTGAAGAACGAATTGCTGCTGTCTTGGAGACCCGCCAGAGCGTTGTACCAGGCCAAGAAGGCTGCCAACATGCCAAACAGACCGCCGGCTGTGGCCAGATTGTGGCCGGTCTCAACAGCTCCTTCGGATAGCGCGTAGTTCTCAACAGCGAGGCATAGGAAGGCAATGTCGAGAGTGAAGAAGAGCATGAAGAACATGACTGTCGACTTGAGTGTGCATAGCAGGAGCAGCGTAGTGAAAATCCACCAGCCCGTGAGGAAAAATCCAATAGCTGAGTTGAGGTCCTTGGCATCCTCCGCATACGGGCCATCGACGGTGTTGGTGAGCTTGAAGGCGGGGGTGGTCAGAATACCAAAGGCGATCCAGAAGCCACCATATGAGGTAAAAGCAGTGGCACCGAACGTGTTGCCAACAGCGAACTCCCTAGAAGAGAGACAAAGAAGTAATGTTAGTGACTGACATTGAAGCTTGTGCGGATATACAAAGGCCTAAAACTTACCACATGCCGGCAAGCATCTGGACAAAGCCGCCATAGGCATAGGCCAGAGTCATAATGATAGTGTTGGTGTGCACACCGCGTGCACGCATATTGATGCAAGACAAGACAAAAGTGGTCAGGGCAAAGGCGGAAAGACCCAGGGGCGCAGGGTTGGCAAACTTGCGGTGTTCGTAGGGGCGAAGTTGCGAAGCCTGGACAACAACACGGTCTTCGTGGTAGTTAGGGCCGTGACCCTTCTCGATACTGTCGTGGCTCATGGTTGAAAATCTTGTAAGGTCTAAAAGAAAAAGAGAAAGAAAGAAGTTTATGTGAGTAAGAAGTGTTCGTTATTGCAAAAGTGTGATGATGTAGTGGTGGTTCAATATATGAGAGCAATGAAGCTAGAATGGTGTATGTATAATCGTGAATGGTAGGGAAAGGCAGAATATAAGGTGCAAGATCAGAAGAATAACAGGTAGAAAGCAGATGACAGAAAGACGGCTTTACTGTATATTTTCTGGAGTGCGGCGTTGAGGGGGCGGGTTGTGAATGGACGACAGCAAGTGTCTAGTCGAAGAGTTGAAGAAGAAGCAAGGAATGGGTATTTGACGATTCATTGAAAGATCTCTGATCGAGAAAGGCAGGAGAATAGAGAAGCAGGAGGACAGGACGATGAGCTAGCTTTATGGGCTTTCGTGAAAAGGTGTGGGCTCGGAGAGGAGAGGGAGTGCCAAAAGAAAGAGCTAATCCTACTCCGACTCCTTCCCCTTCTGCGGGAGGGACAGGAAAGGATAAGGAACAGAGGCCAAGGCCAAGGCCAGGGCTATACACCAGATGAAGTTACAAGAGGAGACGAGACTGAAGAGTAAGACTAGGAGACAAAGCGGTGCACAGTCCAGAAGTCCAGGGTCTCTCTCTCTCTCTCGTTGTATAGACGCTCACCCCCACCCACCCCCAACCCCCTCACCCCCATCTTTACCCTACCAACAGACGACTGCCTTTCCTTTTCTTTCA